>JAVTVY010018998.1:0-78302 GCA_036873755.1 Hanleya hanleyi | reverse complement strand
TGGAGATGTGCATGTCCTTTTCAAACCAATTTTCTCAAGAGTTATACCCCTTAAACATCAACAAAACTTTCCATCAGTTACCTTTTCTTGTAAAGGCAACACAGCAAAGAGTTTTTGCTGGATTCTTTTCAAATTTGCCACACATTATCATCACCATGTGGAGATGCACATGGTTTTCGACCTGATCCGATGTTTTCTTCAGAGTAATATGCTCATTGAATTTCAAGTTGAAAAAAACAACTTCCATCAGCTACCTTTCCTGGTGAATGGAAGAGAGCAAAGAGGTTTTGCTGGATTCTTATGGCAAGCCAAAGTGCTTTTTATCCAAGAATTACAGATATCGGAAATTGATTTCCCGATATCAGAATTGAAATTTCCGATATCAGAATTAAAATTTCTGGTATCAGAAATTCATGTCCTTCAATTTCCGATATCGGAAATTGTCACTGAATTTCCGATATCGGAAATTCTAATCTCTGATACCGGAAATAGAATTCCCGATATCCGGAATTGCAATTCCGATATCGCAAATTAGAATTTCTGATATGGGGAATTCAATTTTCAATATCGGAAAAAGCACTGGGCTTGCCATAGATTCTTTCCAAATTTACCCTGCATTATCATCACCCTGTGAAGATGAGCATGCGACCTTTTCACCTGATATTCCTCAGCTATGCCCCTTGGTTGTTGAAAATACACTTCCACCTGATATTCTTTTCCATGAACACAACTTATGAGAGGTCATGTATGATTCTTGAAGCACCATAAACTCGTGTTTCATTGCGGGAAAATGCTTAGAATGCATCCACGTTGCCTCTGTACCCTCGCCTGTTTGGCTGTTATAGTCGATTGAATTCCCGATATTGGAAATTCTAATTTCCGATATTAGGAGTTAGAATTTTCGATATCGGAAATTCAGTGACAATTTCCGATATCGGAAATAGAAGATATCAGAAATGAAAGCTCTGGAAGCTTCACTAAACTCTAGAATTGCAATTTCCAATATCCGAAATTCAGTGACAATTCAGAATTTCCGATATCAATTGGAAATTGCAATTGCGATATCGAAAATAATAATTTCCCATATCGGGAATTCCAATTTCCGATATCGAGAATTCAATTTCTGATATCCGAAATTGAAGGACATGAATTTCTGATATCGGAAATTTTAATTCCGATATCGGGAATTCAATTTCCCATATCGGAAATTCTCGAATAAAAAGCACTTTGGCTTGCCATACAATATGGATATAAAATTCTTTGGTCAACTGCCTCGGATCTCGGGACGCTTACATAGGGGGGGCCTATACATGTCTTCACAATGAACTCATCTCGGGAACAAACAACAGTGATTTTCGGTATATTTTGTTTATATAAAATCAACTTCAAATATCATGCACAAGTACGGTACCATCTTCACCAGCCAAGTCAACTACATCGCAAAGCTCTCTACGCTGCCTTGACATTCTTGGCTGGTGGCAGAGGCGTACTGCTCTGCGCCACCTAGTGGAAGTTTTAACGATGAGCGACTTTTTGCCTCCAGGAGTTGTTCCCCTTCAATTTCAAGTCGATCACACTCATAAGGCGATTCGTTATCGTTCGACCGTGCAGCGCGTCCCAAAAGCTGATTCAATTGATCAGAACGCCGAAAGTGGCCGTGAAAATGCTTCTCCTGTTTTGTTTTTCGGCAGAATTTCCCCACACATTCGACACAGTTCGTACTTAGTGGGGGCCGCGATGGTAATCAACTGCTACGTAACGCGCATTCTGATTGGATGCAGCAAGCCGTCTCTGCATCCACTCAACGATGAGGATTCACGTTCCAACTTTACTAGAGAAGTATGCCAAGGCAATGTACAGAGCAACGTGATGTACGTCGACTTGGCTAGAGAAGATGGTACGGTACATGATCATATATAAAACAAGGCATGCGGCGGCTTGTTTAATGATCATGCAGTAAACATTTTGACATTTCAATTATGAAAGAATACTCCATATGTAATTACAAAACATTGATTTGGCAATGCGTCGATGATTTAGCTGTAAATCCTGGTTCAACTCTCATGTTTGCCTTGGTCTATGGGAGGCTACTCTACTGGCTTACATTGATAGATGAAATACCCCGAATAGTGGAGAATGTTTCTCAAGATTGCGCAACGTGACGCAATCAGCCTGTAATTATTGTCCTTTGTTTATATCCCCTGAACTAAATTTAACAGCTACAACTGCTTTCGGGTGTCTCCATCAAGTATACGGTAAGGCAAAGGGTTACCACAAGACAGGATTACAGCATCTCCCTAATCAAAACATGTGTTAACGCATTTCCAAACAACAACAACACCAACAACAACAACAACAACAACAACATGTGGTTTCCCTGTTACGATATGTGCTGGGGACTGACTTAGGCTGCACGGGATTTCATTAATCACTCAGAAAAAGGGCAATCTCCCATATCATTGTTTAAAGGTACCATCCTTACGCTCTCATGGACAGCCTAGCCAAGTTGACATGGCTTCGTTCGTTCCTACTGTCTGTCCCAGATTATATAATCGCGACGTTTTCGGCGATATTTCGGTGACAATTGATTGGAGGGTATTGAAACTTCACACAGGAGATAAACTTACAAGTACCAATTTTTACCGCTCAGGCAAATTTTGCCCGAAGGGTATTGTCAGCGTCGTCTGTCCGTCTGTCTGTCCATCTTTCTTGTGAACACGATATCTCAAGAAGACTTATAGCCAGGCATTGTGAATTGATACCACATATGTATTGGGTGAAGGGTCAGAAGCCTATTAAAAATCACTGACCTTGACCTATTTTATCAAGGTCAAATTCTAGTATTTGCTATATTTTTTGAAGGATTGAAGCTAGGGTCTCCAAATTCATATTATATATGCAACTCGTGATTGATTAGAAGTCTATCCCAGTTGACTGACCTTTGACCTATTTTTTATAGGTCATATACTGTTTATTGTGATATAAGATGAAGAAATAAAGCTAGGCTTTCCAAATTAATACTATGTATACATCTGGCGAAGGTCCAGAGGTGTACTGAAGAAGACTGACCTTGACCTATTTTATCAAGGTCAAATTATATTATTTGCTATATTTTTTTAAGGATTGAAGCTAGGGTCTCCAAATTCATATTACTTATGTATGGTAAACATTCCAAATATTCGATCACCGGAAGTGATTTCAAGACCCCAAAAATCAGAGGGTGATCGTAAATACTGGAACGTCCGGCAAGGAGAAACACAGCCTTGATCGTATCGTTAGAATGTGGTCTGTTTGCCTGACAGAGTTATCTCCCCTGGTTCATTGGTCTGACTGACGTGCTTGTGCAGTTTGCTTCGTATTTTATTTGACTATATTTTGTCCGGCTGTTATAAAAATGCTTATTAAAAGATAATACAATGAAAGTTGTTGGCCTATTGTTGTGTATTTAATATTGTTTATGTTTTTCTCTTCTTTTGACGCGAACAGAAATGAGCACCATACAGACACTTGCATCCAGCTGTTACTTTTATAAAATGCGCCCGGTCAAATCTACTTTCCCGTAGCTCAGCCTTCCTGTGTTATAGAATTTATTGGGGTTTTTTTATTACTATCCAAAATCCCCTGTTGATACTGGCCAGTTCGATAAATATGCTGACAAGGCTTTGGTGTTAGACCTCCCATTGAAAAGGTAATAATCCTGGACAAAAGACTGACAATACTACTTGAAGCAGATCCTTTGTCAATTATATTTCATCAGTCTTGCATCAAATCGTTGCCAAAATGCTGTTGTCGACCCTTCTATAATTTTATCTCGTGAAATATTCCATTCCTTTTCTTCCGTTAAATGCAATCAAAGCCAAGATATAACAAGTTTGAATGAGGTATTGTGAAATTTACAGGACGAACAAGGGCCACACATCAACACACAAACTCATAATACTGCAGCGTTAATTTGAAACCCCGTTCAATTGCCTCTTGCTGGTGAATCGTGCATCCTCACCCAGAGCTGAATTTGGGCTTCAGAAGGGACAAGGTATTCCCCAGGCAGTCAATTCAATGTTATTACACACGATCTCATTTGCATATGAATAAGTGTCATTTCCAGTCTCGGTGAAACTTGCATGCTACACGTGGACTCTCCTATTTCACTATATATTTCATGCTGTTCAGATTCCCTCTACTGGTAACTGAAACATCTTGTCACCCCTATCCTGACTTTGGATTCTTCCATTTTATGTGGTTTTCTCTGGAGGACAAGCTGTGCTGAATGGGGATATAGCTGGACAGGCTAAAAATAAACTAAACACTTCATTAGCAAACTATCCCGGGACTCAAAACAATATAGCCATTGACAATTTAAATATCAAAGGAAACCTGCAGCAAATGCCATTCATGTCGAGGCTTGGTGTTTCAGTTGGAAATTGAGGGGCACTGAGGGGGTATACTTTCACCATTGTTTGTGATCTTCCACACTTGTCGATACGTTGTCATGCACAAACAAGTGATGCTCGAGAATTGTGGCAACGATTTGGTGTAAGACTCACAAAATATAATTGACAAAGGATCTGCTGCAAGTTGTATTGTCAGGCTTTTGTCCAGGATATTACCTTTTCAATGGGAGGTCTTACACCAAAGCCTTGCCAGAATTGTAGTACAGATTTTTTATTTTTAGAAATAAGTGAATCGTTTATTGAGCTTTATTGATCAAAATACTAAAATAAAATCAACGTAAAATGTACAAAAGGCTTTTCGTGATGGCTCATTTTTGACGTCAAATAATGGTCGGTTGATTGTCCACTTCACCTGAAAATATAACGAATGACATACAGCATACCGCAAGGTTAAATCGCATCTTGCTTTACCCAAACGAAGAATTCAGTTGCTGTGAAGAAATCTGATTCAATTCACCAGCACACGCGTTACAACTTTATATCCCCGCGGGAACGTCACCCGACTAAATTTGAACTCTGCTCCCTTCCAGTGCCTCCTTTGAACACGGCCCAAGTGCCTCCCACGTGCCTCCCATGCGAATAATACAGGGCAGGTCGGGCAGGTAAATGGGGGGACAGCGAGGGGTTTAGCATATACGACGAACAAATATATTAACGTTAAGATCTCTCAAATTTGTTACTTAAAATAATGTGTGGCTTTCTATCATAACGAAGTCTTTATTAGTCTCTTATATTAATTCAAAAGATATTAAGTTTGAGGAGCTTAATTCAGCTACTTTTCCATCACAACGAAGTCTTTGTTGGTCAATCAAATTTCTTCAAAATACCAACATTTTAAGGAGTATAATGGTCGTTCCGCTGATTTGTCGGTCTGTTGAGCTGAGCACATGGCAGTGATCGTATTTACGTTGGAATGCGAGACTGCCACCTCATGGGGTGATCGTATCTGAGTTAGAACTTCCTATCGTAAACTTCCCGATAAAATGGGGTTGATCGTAATAGGAAAGGTGATTGAATATTTGGAATGTTTACCGTAACTGATGATTGGCTAGAAGCCTATCCCAGTTGACTGACCTTGACCTATTTTTTCAAGGTCATATACGGTTTATCATGATCTAACATGAAGAAATATATCCAGGGTTTCCAAATTGATACTATGTATAAACCTGGTGAAGGACCAGAGGTGTACTGAAGATGACTGACCTTGACCTATTTTATCAAGGTCAAATTTTAGTATTTGCTATATTTTTGGAAGGATTGAAGCTGGGGTCTCCAAATTCATATTACTCGTGCAACTCGTGACTGACTAGAAGCCTATCCCAGTTGACTGACCTTGACCTATTTTTATACGCCCGCCCAAAAGGCGGTCGTATTATGGGATGGCGGTTTCCGTCCGTCTGTCCGTCTGTCCGGTTCTCGTGTCCGGTCTATATCTGGGACAGTTTCCTATTCACAGCTCCAATTTTTGGTGAGTGGATACCCTACGTGGAGACGATGTGTCGCGTACCAAAATGAAGGTCAAGGTCACAGGTCAAAGGTCACTGGCATAAAAAACAGGAAATCACTGAAGTGTTCGTGTCCGGTCTATATCTGTGAACTTTTTCTATCCACAGTTGCAATTTTTTGTGAGTGGATACGCCAGGTGGAGATGATGTGTCGCGTACCAAAATTAAGGTCGAGGTCAGAGGTCAAAGGTCACTGTTGTCAAAAATCAGGAAATCATTGATCGTTGTTAGTTTTCTATCTACAGTTCTAATTTTTGGTGAGTGGATGCCCTAGGGGGGAACGATGTGTTGCATATTAAATGTAGGTCAAGGTCAGAGGTCAACGGTCAGTGTGATCGAAAAATCAGGAAATCGTTAAAAATTTCTAATTTTTTGTGAGTGGATTCAATAGGCGGAAATGAAGTGATGCATACCAAAAATTAGGTCAAGGTCAAAGGTCACTGACCCCAAAATTAGGAAATTATTAAAAATAACATTTTTTGTGTCGGTAGATACATTAAGGAGACACAATGAGTCACATACCAAAATGTAGGTCAAGGTCAAAGGTCAAGGTCACTGTGACCCAAAAATTGTGAAATTGTTAAAAATCATGATTTTTTGTGTCCATTGAGAAATTGAGGGGAGACGGTTTGTTATGTACCAAAATTTAGGTCAAGGTCACTGTGACCCCAAAATCAGGAAATCATTAAAAATCATGATTTTTTGTGTGCATTGATAGATTGAGGGAAGACGATGTGTTGTGTATCAAAATTGAGGTCAAGGTCAAAGGTCAAGGTCACTGTGACCCCAAAATCAAGAAATCATTAAAAGTCACATTTTCATATGCCTGTCGAAGACGAGGTCATGTAATGCGATGCTGAGTTCTGTCCATTCATCCATTTGTTGTCCATGCGATAGCTCTAGTTTCAAGGTATGGATTGGTACCAAACTTTGAGTATACCTTACTCGCATGGCAAAGTGGAGCCATACATATGAGATCAATTTGTCAAAGGTCTAGGTCGCAGTCCCCCAAAACTGAATCAAGCTTAGCGGACTAAATGTGTTGGAATATTGTTGGAATATTCAAAAGTCTTTCCCCTGCATTTATATGATATTGTCCTGTTGAGTTGTCTCCCATGTTTGAAACGCTTCATTTAGTTAAACTGTTGTGAAATAAAAACCATACATTTACTAATTTAACGGGGAAATGAGTCCTTTATGAACTTCACACCTGTTTATTAACTGAAGAACAAAGGTTTACTTCATCACTTTCTTCTTCATTCACGAAAAATTATCTCGTCTGAAAGGAATCCATTTGCAGGAAAACTGCTATTTTCTTGTGTTTGACTATTGTCGATTTCAGTGTGGGATATGTGAGCTCTCAGCTCTTGCTTCAAGGTCAACCAGTTACCAAGAGTTAAGCTCATTTTAGTTTATCATTCAATATAAGATGTGATATATGTTACATTCTCATAAGCAAAAAATTGTAGACCTTTCTCTGGATTGCTAGATCAATTGGAATCAAGGCTATTAAACAACCTTGAAATTTGAACCAATGTAATTCCAGATATACGGGCGTATATTGAAGCCCCTTGGGCTCTTGTTTATGGATCATATACTGTTTATTATGGTCTAACACGAAGAATATAGCTAGGCTTTTCAAATTAATACCATGTGTACATCTGGTGATGTTCCAAAGGTATGCTGAAGATGGCTGAGCTTGACCTATTTTATCCTTGACCTAGTTTATCCAAATCAGATTTTATTTAGTACAATATTCTATGAAAGATTATATCTACATTGTACAAATTTATATCACTTATGGCTGGACCTGAAGACTAATGAAGAATATCACTGACCTTGACCTATTTTTAAAAGATCAAATTCTATATGTTAAGTTTAAGATCTCCAAATTCATGTTCCCTATGCGATTAGAATTGACTTGAAAATTTTCGAAGATGACTGACTTTGATCTATATTTCCAAGATAAAATTACTTTTTTAAAAGAGTATATTTAGAGCTGAGAATTCGGTCATGCTCTACCAGAACCTCCGGCCTTGGCAAAAGCTGAACTACATTTAACCCTACCAGATCACATTTTTGTTATCTAGTTCTAAAAATACACTGATGATGTTATGCAATGCATGATTGCTGGGTGTAGACAATAGCTGAGGGGTATTGAAGCCCATGGGCTATTTTATTCCAAAGTATCAAGAAAATTCTCCCAGTAGTTATCAACAAATCGCGAAAACAAAGAGCGACCCTGAAGGATCTTGGCACCCACCATTGGCCGATAATTGTAAGCTAATGACAAGAGGATCTTTTTTGTCCATTGTTACTAAGAACAAATGAATGATTTGTAATTTTGTGTGCATAATTTCGAATTTGAGCAAAAAAGATTGAAAAAGGGACAAGTACTGGAAAACACCAAGATATTATCTTCAAGAGTTTCAAGATTTCTAGAAACTGTACTTGATGTCGGTTGTTATAGTACAAGTGAAATGAGTAAAGTTAGTTTGAAAGTGTATGCCCGGAGGATCCTTCATCTTCGTTTTGTAGTATTTTTTTTCACACGTGTCATCATTCGGTACTGGAAGCGAAGACAAATCTCTTTGACACTTTCGCATGAGCTATGAAACGTTATTGTTGTTGTTTATCTGTAAATCCACTCTTAACTCGATGGGTATTTTTCACTGATGCTACAAGAAAAAATCACATGATGCTATATTCCCAAAATGCTGTTTGTTCTCTTATGCTGGAGAAAGTAGACGGCGGGCGGTGTTCGATCGATCAATACGTGTTGTCAGACTCATTGATGCAGAGTAGGGCAAAAAAACAAAGAAAAAGACAAAAAAAAAAGACCAAAAAAAAAAGAGACATACAATATACAGTGGTAAGGTAGATAGAAATACTATGTACATTATAAACTGGAGAAACATGATAATGTTATTTACAATCCTTGTACGGGTGGCACAGCTGATGCGACTAGGGTAGATCTTTCCCAGGTAGTATGAAAGTATGAAACATACTTAAGATTTGATAATGAGGAACGAATGCTAATTCTGTTCTGTTTACTGGGCTAGTTTGAGTTATCTCTTTTAAGATACCATGCTCGAAAATAGTAAGATGATACAAAACTTAATACTGAAGGGATCCGGTCTGTGCAGTAATGTTGAAACTTTGAAAGTGTCTGAATCCTGATTATCTCTCTTGGATATAAACACGCAATACTCTACAGTTGTCGAGTTGTGACGTTGTGTCACAAGAGTGACGACCCGTCGGCAGACGAAACGGTGGGGCAGTTCATTTGCAATGGCATGGACTAAAGTAAACTGATTAAAAATTGAAGAAATACATTTTAATTCGGAATCATTTTGCTTTTCGAAATCTTTTCGGAAACTCCTTGATATAGAAGGTGAAGGTATGGATATTTTCCATAGTCAATATATAGAATATGCCCCACCGTTTGATCCGATGGCAGCAAAGTGCTTTTTATTCGAGAAATTCCGATATCGGAAATTGAATTCCCGATATCGGAATTGTTCTCCGTGAATTAAAATTTCCGATATCGGATATTCATGACCTTCAATTTCCGATATCGGAAATTGAATTTCGACTATCGGAAATTGCATTTTCCCGATATCGGAAATTCAATTTCCGATATCGAAAATTCTTCCGATATCGGAAATTGAAGGTCATGAATATCCGATATCGGAAATTTTAATTCCGATATCGGAAATTTTAATTCCGATATCGGGAATACAATTTCCGATATCGGAAATTCTCGAATAAAAAGCACTTTGGCTTGCCATACGGATCAAACGGTGGGGCATATTCTATATATTGTCACCGAATTCCCGATATCGGAAATTGCAACTCTAGGGTGCACTCCACACTTGCCACGGTTTCTCCCTAAGTTTATAATAGGGAAGGTCACCCGATTTTGACAACAAGGTAATTCTTCTTACCTTACTACTAACTGATATCTATAGTATCACCCTGCTGGACATAACCATCTCTCCAAATGAGGATATAATAATTGCTTGTTGATCGCACCCACTCGCCTCTACAGAGTTAATCGTGTCCGGAAGTGAATATCTGGCGGACCAAAATCCGCACTTTTTCGGGAAGCGAAAATGATGATTCCTTCATGGCCATAAAATTTTACAAAAAGACGGGTAGGTCGACCCCCGTTTTTTCGCCATTTTAAATTGTCTTTTGGACAGGAAACACTTGAACATACATAAAAAGAAAATCATTTCATACGTTTTCGCTGGGTTGCGGGTAGAATTTGACACATTTTCATATATTTTATGGAGTTTTTCAGAAAAGTTGAGGAAGGGTTACGGAGGATTGTACGTGTTTCCTTTTCAATTTCAGTAGCTCACAAGTCTCCTGAAATAAGGGCACGGGTGTGCCCATTTGGAAAATATATACGTTTACAAGGTTTTTGTTAAAGATTTTACATCTACTGTAAAACATGTTTCTTTCGCGTGCATGAAACTTTCGCGATTTTCGCGACTGGAATAAATCGCGAAAGTTTCATGCACGCGAAAGAAACATGTTCATATGACAAGGGCGAAGACAAGAACGCAACAACAACATCGACAGCGAATGGACATGAGGGCAATTGTTTTCCACATTAGCACAGTTTTAATTGTCTCGCCACCTAAGCTCTATTCAGAAGCGACTGTTTAAAGCACCGGATACAGTTTAATATATGAGTATACTAGTACAAGAATTAATTCTGCTGAATTAGTCCCAAAACTTGCATATGTCAAGCAAGTGTATACTAGAAACGATCGACAACGATCGTGTGCCGCCGGATGCCGGCCGTTTTGAACCCCTGAGCAGACGTGTTGTTTCTGAGTTGTTTGTGGGCCTTCACCAACCACATTGCGTGTTTAGGTTTCAGTGTGGAAAGTTTCATGCGAAGTTCAAATGACAACTACCTGCAGATCTTGTGATATTGACTTTGTTTACCTACGGGAATTCCTTTTAAGGCTGAAACAGCGGGATTGAAATAATCTGCCCCCAACAGTCAGGGAACCACTGTTTGAATACCAATAACTGTATCTTCATACAGTTAACGCCGCCATTTGTTAGACTCGTGTTGGTACTGTGAAACGACCACACTGAGCGCGCCCACATGTGAATACACGTGGTTTTGCCGATTTTGCCACCCCCGGTATGTATTTCCCAGGTCTATTAGTATGATATATTTGTAAATTATTTTTTTTGTGACACAGAGAGAATCGCGAAAGTTTCATGTCGCGAATTTTTTAAAATTGAAAAATCGCGAAAGTTTCATGTCGCGAAAGTTTCATGTTTTACAGTATTTATGGCCGAAGATCCTGCCTGTTTCTAGCCGCACATGTGGAATGCACCCCTAGGTTTTGTAAAGCTTCCAGCTTTCATTTCCGATATCGGAAATTCGGTGACAATTTTCGATATGGGAAATTCTATTTCCGATATCGGAAATTGAATTCCCGTTATCGGAAATTGAATTCCCGATATGGGAAATTCTATTTCTGATATCGAAAATTGTCGCTTTTTATTCCGAATTTCCGATATCGGGAATTGCAATTTCCGATATCGGAAATTAGAATTTCCGATATCGGGAATTGAATTCCCGATATCGGAAATTCGGAATAAAAAGCGCTTTGGCTTGCCATAGATCCGCCTACTCTTTTGATGCAACGTCACAACTCTGAAATACCGTATTAATTGGAATCGTAACCAAAAAAGTTATCTTGCACAAATAGGCCCGCCTGTGTACCAAATTTCAGAAAGATCCATGAAGTATTTCCTGAGAATTCACGATAACAATGTTTCAAGGGGAAATCCAAGTTGGCCACCAGGTGGCCATGTTGTATTTTTGAATCGGACCAAAAACGGTATCTTGCGCAACTGGACCACAAGGGGAACCTGTGTACCAAATTGGAGAAATATCCATGCACGACAACAAAAATCACAACAACAAAATTTCATGGGGAAATCCATAATGGCCACCTGGTGGGCATATAACATTTTCGAATCGGACCGAAAATAGTATCTTGCACAACAAGGGGAACCTGTGTGCAAAATTTGAGAAAGATCCACACATTACTTCTGGAGAAATCACGATAAAGTTTCATGGGAAAATCCAAGATGGCCGCCTGGTGGCCATACTGGATTTTTGAATCGGACCAGGAGAGGTATCTTGCACAACTAGACACCAAGGGGAACCAGTGTACCAAATTTGAGAAAGATCCATGCAGTACTTCCTGAGAAATCACGATAACAAAGGTTCATGGGGAAATCCAAAATGGCTGCCTGGTGGCCATATTGAATTTTCGAATCAGACCGAAAAAGGTATCTTGCACAACTAGACCACATGGGGAACCTGTGTACCAAATTTGATAAAGATCCATGCAATACTTCCTGAGAAATCACAATAACAAAGGTTCATGGGGAAATCCAAGATGGCTGCCTGGTGGCCATATTGGATTTTCGAATCGGACCAGAAAAGTTATCTTGCACAACTAGACCCCAAGGGAAACCTGTGTACCAAATTTGAGAAAGATCCATGCAGCAGTTCCTGAGAAATCACGATAACAAAGGTTCATGGGGAAATCCAAGATGGCTGCCTGGTGGCCATATTGGATTTTCGAATCGGACCAGAAAAGGTATCTTGCACAACTAGACCCCAAGGGGAACCTGTGTACCAAATTTGATAAAGATCCATGCAGTACTTCCTGAGAAATCACGATAACAAAGGTTTCATGGGGAAATCCAAGATGGCTGCCTGGTGGCCATATTGGATTTTCGAATCGGACCAGAAAAGGTATCTTGCACAACTAGACCCCAAGGGGAACCTGTGTATCAAATTTGAGAAAGATCCATGCAGTAGTTCTGAGAAATCGTGATAACAAAGGTTCATGGGGAAATCCAAGATGGCTGCCTGGTGGCCATATTGGATTTTCGAATCGGACCAGAAAGGTATCTTGCATAACTAGACCCCAAGGGGAACCTCCGGTTTTGCCACCCCCGGTATGTATTTCCCAGGTCTATTAGTATGATATATTTGTAAATTATTTTTTTTGTGACACAGAGAGAATCGCGAAAGTTTCATGTCGCGAATTTTTTAAAATTGAAAAATCGCGAAAGTTTCATGTCGCGAAAGTTTCATGTTTTACAGTATTTATGGCCGAAGATCCTGCCTGTTTCTAGCCGCACATGTGGAATGCACCCCTAGGTTTTGTAAAGCTTCCAGCTTTCATTTCCGATATCGGAAATTCGGTGACAATTTTCGATATGGGAAATTCTATTTCCGATATCGGAAATTGAATTCCCGTTATCGGAAATTGAATTCCCGATATGGGAAATTCTATTTCTGATATCGAAAATTGTCGCTTTTTATTCCGAATTTCCGATATCGGGAATTGCAATTTCCGATATCGGAAATTAGAATTTCCGATATCGGGAATTGAATTCCCGATATCGGAAATTCGGAATAAAAAGCGCTTTGGCTTGCCATAGATCCGCCTACTCTTTTGATGCAACGTCACAACTCTGAAATACCGTATTAATTGGAATCGTAACCAAAAAAGTTATCTTGCACAAATAGGCCCGCCTGTGTACCAAATTTCAGAAAGATCCATGAAGTATTTCCTGAGAATTCACGATAACAATGTTTCAAGGGGAAATCCAAGTTGGCCACCAGGTGGCCATGTTGTATTTTTGAATCGGACCAAAAACGGTATCTTGCGCAACTGGACCACAAGGGGAACCTGTGTACCAAATTGGAGAAATATCCATGCACGACAACAAAAATCACAACAACAAAATTTCATGGGGAAATCCATAATGGCCACCTGGTGGGCATATAACATTTTCGAATCGGACCGAAAATAGTATCTTGCACAACAAGGGGAACCTGTGTGCAAAATTTGAGAAAGATCCACACATTACTTCTGGAGAAATCACGATAAAGTTTCATGGGAAAATCCAAGATGGCCGCCTGGTGGCCATACTGGATTTTTGAATCGGACCAGGAGAGGTATCTTGCACAACTAGACACCAAGGGGAACCAGTGTACCAAATTTGAGAAAGATCCATGCAGTACTTCCTGAGAAATCACGATAACAAAGGTTCATGGGAAAATCCAAAATGGCTGCCTGGTGGCCATATTGAATTTTCGAATCAGACCGAAAAAGGTATCTTGCACAACTAGACCACATGGGGAACCTGTGTACCAAATTTGATAAAGATCCATGCAATACTTCCTGAGAAATCACAATAACAAAGGTTCATGGGGAAATCCAAGATGGCTGCCTGGTGGCCATATTGGATTTTCGAATCGGACCGAAAAAGGTATCTTGCACAACTAGACCCCATGAGGAACCGGTGTACCAAATTTGAGAAAGATCCATGCAGTACTTCCTGAGAAATCACGATAACAAAGGTTCATGGGGAAATCCAAGATGGCTGCCTGGTGGCCATATTGGATTTTCGAATCGGACCAGAAAAGTTATCTTGCACAACTAGACCCCAAGAGGAACATGTGTACCAAATTTGAGGAAGATCCATGCAGCAGTTCTTGAGGAATCACGATAACAAAGGTTCATGGGGAAATCCAAGATGGCTGCCTGGTGGCCATATTGGATTTTCGAATCGGACCGAAAAAGGTATCTTGCACAACTAGACCACATGGGGAACCTGTGTACCAAATTTGATAAAGATCCATGCAGTACTTCCTGAGAAATCACAATAACAAAGGTTCATGGGGAAATCCAAGATGGCTGCCTGGTGGCCATATTGGATTTTCGAATCGGACCAGAAAAGGTATCTTGCACAACTAGACCCCAAGGGGAACCTGTGTATCAAATTTGAGAAAGATCCATGCAGTAGTTCTGAGAAATCGTGATAACAAAGGTTCATGGGGAAATCCAAGATGGCTGCCTGGTGGCCATATTGGATTTTCGAATCGGACCAGAAAGGTATCTTGCATAACTAGACCCCAAGGGGAACCTGTGTACCAAATTTGAGAAAGATCCATGCAGTAGTTCCTGAGAAATCGTGATAACACGGTTTCATGGGGAAATCCAAGATGGCTGCCTTGTGGCCATCTTGGATTTTCGAATCCGACAAGAAAAGGCATCATGCACAACAAGACCCCAAGGGGTACCAAATTTGAGAAAGATCCATGCAGTAGTTCCTGAGAAATCGCGATAACAAGAATTGTTTACGGACGGATGACGGACCACGGACAAAAAGTGATTTGAACAGCCCACCATCTGGTGATGGTGGGCTAAAAATTAGATGGGAGATTTGTAGGTTATTTTTTGACGTCATGACGTCAAGCCTACATGTTATAACATTGGCAGATTGTCATCGTAGCCCCAAAATAACTGGTAGGTATTGGTGATTTTCGTCAATTCCCAACAGATTTTAATGAAATATTGGTTGAAAAATTAGTGAAGTTTCAATGCTGTATGATAAATTGTCTCCGAAATCGAAAACGTTTAGGAATATATTATCTGGGACAGAAGGTACACTTAGCCATGATCTAATCCTCTTCATGAACTTACATGTACACTCCTGGATCACACGGCTCGATGGGACGATCGGCTCCATTCCGACAATAAAACAACCCATCCAAACTCTCTGTCTATTAGATTTATCGAGTTCGGGGAAGAGTTCGTTTGCCGTGAAGAGCTCATCTGTCTGCAATCAGTCTTCAAACATCAACGACCGGCGGTTGAACTTGCGCCATTATCTTCGTACGGGTCACGTGATCGGCAACGTATCGGGGGATCACATGGCTAAGTGTAGGAACGAAGCCATGTCAACTTGGCTAGGCTGTCCCCTGCACAAATTCACTCTGGTGTTGTTATCAACAAATATCTCAAATTTCATCAAACTAAAATTTCTCACATAAAAATTAAATGTGTTATTAAAATTTACTTTCATTTCTCTTGCTCCCATCGACAAACAGTTCAGGTTCTAACAAATATTAATTTGTGACAAAACCAGTGATGCCTCCAGTCCGCTTTGCAGGAAAGACTAGAGAAGGGGCAGATTTCAGTCTCGGTTTGGTTTTATACCCTGACTTGAACTATATTTTATTAATTTTCTTTGTTCGAGTGCAAAAGTTCCAGATACATTCTCCACTGCCAACATTCAACTGTGAAAGAACAGTCATCCATTTAGGCAATGATATATGAATGTAGTATTACCATATTTGGAAGTGGGATGTAAACAAATACACAGTTATCCCTGCTGCTAAGGGGGATTCAAGTCGTCAAGATGCTGGCTGGCGGTGTGTAAACGGTGTTAACTGACAGAGCTATCATCTTGTCATTACGCACCACATTTCCAACAGAACAAACATTATAACTTCCTTGATTAACTATAGTGCAAGAAACATATAACATGACTGCCGAATTCCCGTGTCCCCAATGTCAACCCCTGGACAACTCCAGTGCACAACATGTGAACTGGTGAAATATCATGCAGCAATCCCCCAATGAGCTCGCCGCACTGCAGTGCCCTCTATGTTTACAAAATATCCCTGTACGCATCTATTCTGAGCATTATGGCTGCACCCGTGTGCATAGTGGTGGAGTGTGATACTGCTGAACCAGTCTCCTTCCACCTTCAGCAAGGGCGTAGACATGGGGGGGGGCTTCAGCCCCCCCAAATATTGATGTCTGGCAAAAAAAAAAAAAAACAAAAAAAAAAAACAGAAAAAAAGAAAATAGAGAGAAAAAGGAAAGAAAGAAAGAATGAAACAGAAAGCAAACATAGCAGAGAAGTAAATGTTTAGCTTGTCACATATCTTTATCAATTGTTGCATATTACAGGGGAAGTAAAATTATCATCAACGCTTACCAGAAGGGCTAGACTAATTGCAATCGGGCAGAGAACAACGCAAAAGTTTGGCGATATCGGACCTAAAGACCCCGTGTGATTTTCTCCGAGAAACGAGTAATGTGCTCCAATTCAATCACATAATGTGACATATCGCCCATTTGGACGAAAAAGGTCAGCGCGTGGGCTGAAAAGAGTCAGCGTGTGGGCTGAAAAGATTTTTTTCAGAATTTTTTCACCATAAACTTTTTTTTGATTGAGATCCCAGTCATTTGTTCAGTATTTATTTATTCACAAACAATTTTCACGGAGAAACCCTAGAAATACAGGTAAAAAATCTAATCCAGACACAAAGTCACTATTTAACTGGTGTAAATATGATGAATATGGATAATTTTCACTACTATTCCGAGAAAGGACCACTAAGCTTACATTTTCGATAAATTTGGCAACTTCGGAACGAACACCAGAACTCATGCGGTGAAACAAGCATCAATGCACCGCCCCTGCTATCTAGGCAAAATAGTATTGTCTAAGAAATAACTTGAATTATAGTGCAAACTCCGGATTGAATGGTCATTTCACCTTGTATATCACATAGTGATCGCCACTGTTATAGGATATTTTCGCCAAAATTGGCAAAAAAGTTCAACTTTTACAATCTTTTACCGCTCAAATGCTCCCAGCATGCCCAGTGAGCGCCAATTTACCATCAATTTTCGGAAAAAAATCTACGCTGCGAGGGGGGATACCCCCCTCTCAGACTCTCCCCCTACGCCCCGCCGAACTTCACAACTTGTCTACGCCCTCGTTCAGGTGTATGGTAGAGGAATTGGCAGTTATCAGGGGCGTCGTTAGGGGGGGGGGGGTCGTCGGGTGCTTGGCCGCGCCAAAAAAAACAAAACAGAAGAAAATGCAAAAGAAAAAACAAAAACAGAGTAAACAAAAACAAAATAAATACGAAGTTGCGCATCTGAAAACCCCTCGGCTCTGGCGCCAGCCATTCATAATGTATTCAATTTAAAACAAGACTTCAGGAACACCAAGCAGTCAAGTAACAAATATACAGATTATGAAAAATTTTGCCATTAGAAATGGCCTCAAACGTTTCCGTCCAATCAGAGAAACCGGTATTCATTACATAAGTCTGTTGATGCATCGACGATGTATACCAAATTTTACATCGAACATTTGAAAATTATCTGAGATAGAGATCCCTAATGATTTCGCATAAATTAAAGATGGCCGCCCATCCTTCCCACCACTCAGAGAAACTGATGTGGTTATTCATTGCAAGTCTCTTGATACATAGATTCTGTATACCAAGTTTCATATAGAACACTGGAATGGTATCAAAGATAATCATTAAAGATTTTGCATAAATTAAAGATGGCCACCAAGGTTTCCGCCCAAGCAGAAAAACCAGAACTGTCTATTGATACATCGATGATGTATACCAAATTTTACAATGAGCACTTGAACCGTATCAGAGATATAGATCATTAATGATTTCGCATAAATTAAAGATGGCCGCCCATCCTTCCCGCCACTCAGAGGAACCGATGTGGTTATTCATTGCAAGTCTCTTGATACATCGATGCTGGATACCAAGTTTCATATAGAACACTGAAATGGTATCGAAGATATATATCATTGAAGATTTTGCATAAATTAAAGATGGCCGCCAAGGTTCCGCCCAATCAGAAACGCCAGAACTGTCATTTATCGTAAGTCTATTGATGCTTCGATGATATATACCAAATTTTACATCGAGCACTCGGACAGTATCAGAGATAGAGATCATTAATGATTTGGCATAAATTAAAGATGGCCGCCCATCCTTCCCGCCACTCAGAGGAACTGATGTGGCTATACATTGCAGATCTCTTGATACATCGATGCTGTATACCAAGTTTCGTATAGAACACTTGAATGGTATCAGAGATATATATCATCGAAGATTTTGCATAAATTAAAGATGGCCGCCACGGTTTTCACCGAATCAGGGAAACTGGTTTGGTCATTCCTTTGAAGTTTCTTGATGCATCGATGATCTATACCAAGTTTCACACTGAACAGAGAAATGGTACCTAAGATACACAAGATTAATGATTTCGCATAAATTAAATATGGCCGCCAAAGTTTCGAACCAATCAGGTCCAGATTCAATAGGGTTCTGTGTCATGAGCATATGGATGTGGAGTGCAAGTTTGGGGTGCCTAGGGTAAGTCGTTCTAAAGATATCTTGGTAACAAGAAAGCTGTGATGGTCTCGCATAAATTAAAGATGGCCGCCAAAGTTTCTAACCAATCAGGTCCAGATTCAATAGGGTTCTGGGTCACAAGCATACGGATGTGCACTGCAAGTTTGGTGTGCCTAGGGTAAGTCATTCTGAAGATATCTTGGTAACGAGAAAGGTGTGACGGACAGACGTACATGACGACGACAATACCCTTCGGCCAAATTTTGGCCGAGGGGTAAAAAGCATAAAAACATTTTAAAAAAACATAAAAATTACAGATAGAGTGCCAAGACGTGTAGTGGTGTGTAAAAGGCCCGTTTTCTTTGTGTCAAACCAGGAAGTCAAATGGAGTCCGGCATGTTCTTCAATATCGATGCGGGTTTATGCGAAACAAATGTGAAAATAGAACCATAGATCTGTATACATTGTGTTCAGATTTGTTTCTGAGAAAACAGGTAAAACGCATCTCCGGCAACCGGAGACCTTGGAGCTTCCGGGGCCTAGGCGGCCCCTGGACCCTCGCCTGTCGGGCTGTGACGATCGCTCATTTTAGCTTCGTGTAAATGAATCGCGATCATATTGGTTCTAATATTCCATCATGTAAAGGTCATCGGCTTTTTATGTGTTCTTTTTATGTGATGAATATATAACTAAACAGTCAAATGGATTCTGGCATGACGTATGATTTTTTCAATATCGATGAGTGCTTATAAATGCAAAACATACGTGAAAATAGAACCATAAATCTGCATACATTACGTTCGAATTTATTTCTGGGGAGATCTGGAACTTCGGAGCTTCCGGGGCCTAACGGCTCGTGGACCCTCGCCTGTTGGGCTGTGAGGATTTCCGTGTTTTATTTGTGTGTGAATGAATCGTATCTGTAGGCATCCCTCCCAAGAACTATGTCATCGTTTTGTATGTTTTAAATATAACTAGAATGTCAAATGGATGAAGGCATGAGGTGCGATGTTTTCAATATCGATGCATGCTTATAATTGCGAGAAAAAAAATTGTGAAAATAGAATCATAAATGTGCATGCAGTATGATCAGTTTTATTTCCGGAAAAACGTTCAGAACGCATCTCCGGCTATCTAGGACCCCGGAGCTTCCGGGGCCTAGGCGGCCCCTGGACCCCCGCCTGTTGGGCTGTGATAGTGGTCCCCAACTTTCAATTACGTTCCGACGCCACTGGGTTAGCCGACGAGGTATATAGGCCCAAAGCGTTATTATTGTGTTTTCAACATGACAAAGAGAATAAAATATAATACTGAATTTTGACAAATGACGTGTTAGTTTAATTGTGGGAAATCGCTCAGAATGCATCTCGGGCCATCTAAGGTCTCAGAGCTGTATAATATAACCCTAAATCTGCATACATTATGTTCAGATTTAATTCCTGGAAAACTCTTAGAACGCATCTCCGGCGATCTAGGACCCCGGAGCTTCCGGGGCCTAGGCGGCCCCTCGACCCTCGCCTAAAGTGCTATGATAATTGACCCCCCTTTGAACAATCCTAGCGACGCCCATGGTTATCCTGGTTATGCCTTTAAGGTTTAATGGAGAATATATCTGTCACTCTGCATTTTAACCCTCTTTCTGCTGTTTCTGTACTCGGTTGTGAACAAACAGGCCTATTTTGGCCATTTAAAATGCCCAAAATCAATACTAATATTTCTGTTCGAGTTTAGCTTACAGCATTTATAATGTTTTCGGAACTTACTTTGCATATCAGGTGCCAACAATTATTCCAAGTTTATAGACATCTCTGACACATGTAGGGTTAATTTAACTGGAATGTGACCATGCAGACAAGCATTCATTTATTTTAGCTAGTGTATCATGCCATTCCTGGACTGTGATGAGCCCACATATCATCACCAACTTGATTTTACCAGACAATAATTAACACTTGTGTCTGGGAACTGTTCTCTGGTCATTTTAGACATTCCAAACATTTATCAAAATCTTTGGCACTTCACCGATTGAACCTGTAATACTCTAGCATTACCCATATTACAGGATAACTGACTCTAGTTTTCAGTCAAATATTTCAAAATCTCAGTTCAATATTTCAAAGTTCTAGTTCAATATATTCACCAAATATTCACTTTCTTTTCATGCAACAAGCACAGATAAAATCATCCCTATTTTAAATTATGAAATCAGTAATTTATTTAATCAGTATAATTTCAACTCCTGACAGTCATTTCTGGGACGACATCGGCCCAGGACAGTTCTGATGGCACTGTATGTTGTTCATTTCACTGACGTCATTCCGAAATGACCTCCGATCAAGTGGAAAACAGTAGAAAACTAATCGATCACCCTATCGGAAATCGATTACCCATGATTTTTGGTGAAAAATACGATCAAAAGTTGTAATAATTCAATCCTCCCCAATTTTCAATAGATCCCATTTGTAAAAAAAAAAAAAAAAGATCACTTTTAGGCTACATGTAATTGTGCCCTTGTTGACATGTGTCGGTGTATGGCAGCTAGTGGAAACGAACAGTAATGGACATGGTAAATCCATATGTAGCTTGTCTAGACCTAACAAAGACTATTCATGTTAACTTGCAACTGTCTATTTGAAATCTGGAACTTACGTCTTGGAAAGGAGTTCCGAAGTAGTGCCAAGTCTATCGCACGTAGCCGCCATTTATAGTTAAAAGCATCTCGCCTTTTGGTAAATGGAGACACAGGTGCTTCTATCTACCGTTCTATGTTCCACCCCCAACCCTATACGATATAGTATAGGGTTGGGGGGTGGAACATAGAACGGTAGATAGAAGCACCTGTGAATGGAGACTGCTCCTTTGTTTTTACCTGCGGCACGCAGGTCTACGAGAGGCTCGCGTTGTTGTTGTTCTTGTTGTTCTTGTGACTTTTTGAAATACGCATGCGCTAAGAGAGTGTGATCTCTGCCACACTTTTCTTTTCAACCTCCGATATCACATGACAACCCTGTCTTCAGGCACATTTGAATTCATTTGCAACTATATTTGGTGGAATGAATTATTGCTTCGTTGAATTCCATTCAGACATCAATTCTCTTACGTCAACACGCTAAAAAAAAAGCTGTCGATCGACACATCAGTCATTGTTTTCAGATATTACCATTTTCACTGAACAGTAATTACACGTATATAATTTTTAAGATCCTTGAATTGACTATATACCAAGGAAGATGAGCCGCAACCGTGTCAGTGGTTCGGCTAATTTGCATACAGTGATAGGCGACTGCCTTAGTAAGTTGAAAAATAAGTTAACTACATCTATAACTCATTTTATCTACCCAATCTAGATAATTCACAAATTGGTGAAGAAGTAGATAAGCAACGCATTGTCATTATGATTAACATTGAATAATACTTGGTATCAAATTATAGATCATGCATCATAAAAACAAACGCAACAATTACGTTTCAGAAGTTAGGGACAAACTCACCAACTTTCGTCGAATAAAGATGTTTAACTTATAGAAATGACAATTTGGTATCATGTTTAACTTTATCCCCCCAAGCAATTCGCATATATGGAAATATGTTTTGAAAGGAAGAATAAGTTAACCCTCTGTGGGAATCGAAACAATGACCCTCCAATCACTGGAGATGAACTTACTGTCTTAGCGAAACCGACTCATTGATAATACTCAAAACTGACTTTATGCGCAACTGGTTTTTTTATACAGAAATCACTATTTTGTATTTAATGAGTTAGACAACCCTATGAGCGAACAATACATCATAGTTACAAGTATGAACTTTGGCACATGGCTATTTTGAATGGTCCTCTTTCGGAACACGCTCTCTATCCTCATTCTCGCAAGCCAGGGACTCGCTTCGCTGGTATTGATGTTCTCGTCCTCTTCGGCACTCAGAATCCCTTTAGATTCACTCCCGTGGATTCAATACTTATGTGTATCAGCAGATAATGGGCAGAAACATATTGCATTTCATATCATTCTCTCAAGTCAGAGCCCATTTCGGCTAGAATTTACTGGTTCTACACTTCACAATTTACGTTACTTTGTCAATCAGTTTTACGAATGGAATTACGTCATATATTAGCAGATGCTGACTATAAAAGCGATCTGTTTGACCTCGTTGTCAAAAGCTTGGGCCTTATTTCCCGGAGGAGTTTTTGAGTTTGATACTTAGATGCCTTTCATATTGACTTTAACTTGGCAGCCGTTTTCGTGAATGCAATAATTGATGTACCAAAAGATAATAACGAGAATTCGACATAATTCTCTTGCACACAAACCTTGTTCAGTGAACTAGCCCTGACATTTCGAACATAAATCACCTTCGGAATGAATTAGTGACAAACATATTCGCGAATTGAGTATAGGGAGATATCCATAGATACTGACTAGAAATGTTTCTTATTTGCAGAATTTTATTTTTAAAAAAAGAAATTAATAAAATAAGCAACCTTCAAAAAGGCTTGGTCGAACATGAGATGATATTTCCTAAGAATTAAATAGTTAATCATTTATATAGAAGGAGCAAACCATTGACTTGCTGCATGGAAAAGAGTGTCAAGGTATTCAGTTTGCAGATGATAACACACGTAAATGCAGAAACTTAATTAATTATTCTAATCAAATATCAATACTGTCACAGGCCTCAATTTGAATAGTGAAAAGTGTAACTATGCCCCTTGGACAGTTGGGTAAAGCCTTCAACCCCCTTCCATAGTTTCACAGATCAAAGAGATGGACCTGATACTAAATTCATTGAAAATTAACTTAAGGAAATATAAATTTTCCAGTTTGCTCGGCAAAGTAAGCGAGAAGGGTGACTGAAGCGCGTCGATTTTCGCGCTACGATTAAATCCTTGAAATTTATTTGGATTTCCAAATATTTGAAAGCTTTTTTTATTTGCAAAAAGCAACAGCTGAACCGAATGTTTTGAAACTTGGCATACATGATACTTGTACCAAGACATTGCCAAAGCGATCATTGTGACTTCGTCTGTCAATTCAAAATAGACGGCACGGACTAGTCAAAACCGTTGGATTTTGAACGGGGAAAGTGAATATACATATATTGTATCAGACCTATTACGCAATTCCTACAATTGTGGGTTAGAAGTTGAAAATTACTTCCCTTGGCATGAAAACACTGGCAGATGGCGCTTGTTCTACATTTACCACTATCTCCGCTGATATGCCTTTCACTGTATTATTGCCACTGCCGCAGGTTTTGACTACAATGTAGTCATTTCTCACTTGTTGTTTATCAAATGCCTGAAATGGGTAGATTGTGTTTGATAATGGTGTAATTCAGCTCATTATGCTTGAGTATTCACAAACTATAATTTAACCGGATTGTATTTCATCAAAGCCTGGCTGCTTGAACAGCATTTGAAACAACTCAATTATACGCTGACACAGTTTCCACGATTTTTGTTGGTGTTGGAAACTGGGCTCTTGCTGATTCATCTCCTGCTAACAAGGTTTCATGTGCCACTTTTCATTCAGTTGCAATGAATCGATCATCCCTCTGTTTTGCCACCTCAAATATCACTTCCGGTGATAAATTTATTAGGGGAATTACCGTACCTGAAATAATTTTACAAATTAGTCATTACCATATCTGGGTGAGACATAGTTCAGTTCAAGAATGCTTGACCCATATCCCTCTCTTTAACAATCCCCGATACTATTTGTCACTTTTGACCCCCCAAGTATGTTACAAGCCCTCACGAATATATTGAGGATAAATATCTGAAAATTATGGGACTACTGGGACGTCTATTATCCACAAAAGCATGGTCAATATTGACTATTTTAGAATGATCAAAACTTACCCCAAAATAACAAACCAACATGGAATGATGTGCAGTTATTTGTTTTGAACATTTTTCGTTTCATCATTTCAGAATATTCAGTGAAATGGACGAACGTGGACCGCTCAGTAAAATGGTCGATATTGCAGCTGAACTGGCCAAACTGGAGAAGGGGAAAGTGGAAATACTCTGTGCTTTCATTCGACTCAAAGTAAAGGCAGATGTGGAGAAGATGTTACAATGTGTCAAAGACATAAACATGATTACAGGGCAGGGCAGTAAGCGGATCACGCTGTTGTGTCAGGCATGTACATATTACTATAAAGATATTTTCGACATGGTGTTAGAGGCTGGGGCAGATCCCAACATCTACACATTTACTCCTGTGTTGTCACTGGCAGCGAAGCGCCACACAGGCGGCATCCACATGATAAAGCAGCTACTAGCTCGCGGCGCCAATATCAATGCCTTGGACCATGTGGGAAACACTGCTCTACATCAAGCATGCGCGACAGACAATCTAGAGCTTGTGAAATGTTTGGTCGAGGCTGGGGCAGACATGAACGCTGGCTGCTACTCAAACATTCTGCCCTTGGACAGTGCCGCCAAGGCTGGAAATGTTGAAATTGTCAAGTTTTTGGTGGAGTCGGGTGCTAACTCAGGAGAACCAATGGATGAAATTTTGCATGATAACATTATCATAGGCAGAATCCGATTGGTTAACTACCTGTTAACAGTTGGGGGCAAGATTTGTGTTGATGACCTTGTTCACTTGGTTCGCATGAATGACAGTAAAAGGATGATAAAAACCTTGCTCGACCATGGTGCGGATATCCATGAACGTGACCGAGTTGGCGAAACCGCAATAGATGCAGCATGCACTTCAGCTGACACGAAATGTGACATGTTGGAATTTTTGGTTGACAATGGCGCTGATCTGTCCCTGAAATCTGATTTTAGTGGAAATACAATTCTACATGTCGCAGCAAAAAGTTTGGACTGCGATAAACTTCGATACCTGCTCCATCGTAAGGTTGATCTGAACGCGAGAAATAAAGAAAACAGAACAGCCATAGATGTGGCACTACTGGAATTTCTGAGGGTGGTGAAGATGACGGATAAAGATAGAAGATATAGAGGAGGATGGAAGAAGTACAAGACAGGTTTACGAGGAGTTAGGCTGCTCGCTTTTGCAGGTGCTTCTGCGACAGAAGAGGTCTTAGTGCAAGTCAAGGAGGCTTTCATGAAGAAAAGAAAAAGGCTCAATAGTCTGCAACGAGCAGAGCTATCTGCCTGGAAATATTTGTGGAAGCCTCCACAGCTCCTTTATGGTAAGGACAAAAGAGAGCTAACTCGCATACTGGAGTTACTTCAGCAACCCAGAAAGCTCACACAGCTTGGTTGTATTGCCGTGAGAGCTTCACTTCAAGCACCAATCAACGAAAGTGCCTCAGTGCTTGCGGACATGTTACCGGAACCAGTCTATAAGGAGATCATTGATTACAGTGTCATGTATGTAGACAAGTGGTAATTAAGTATGCAGTCAACAGTTTCCGATTGCACATCAATCAGAAAGTTGGGGAATAGTTTCATACCTTGCCCTTGACCATGTTGACTGGAACAGCTCATGAGGGACAAGCAATGGCAGCAATCTTTGTGAAACGGATAGCTGATTGGCTAATCATGGTCTTCGCTGATTCAAATGCATTTTCATTAGGTTTTGAGGAACCTCCAATGACTGCATGATGGTGCAGACCCAACCGTGGTGAAACGCAACAATGATCTGATAATAATCCTGTAATTTATTTATTTATTTTTTTGAGGAAATTATACATGTAAACTTCATTTCAAATTGACCTGCAAGATCTGATTCATACGGAGCTGCTCGGTGGAACAGTGAGAAATCATCAGTGCCCATCAGATCTCTCTAGTCAATGAGTAAATCATAATGCAGGTCTGCATGTACAAGTGCCTCCTATATTTCCTACATTTTCCTAAAAAATCGAAATTTCAAATTGCCACTTTTATATTTCCCATGCAAGTTTGAACATGAAGACTTTGACCCCCTTTTTATTCCTGATTGTATGAATGCGGGAGTTGCACAATACAGGGTTCCGGCCTTGGCCGCTAGGATCGCCTTTGTCTTTATTTCCGTTTCATACCACTTCTATCGTCTGCTAGGCACAGCTGAGTGGGCTGGCTGATCGTTTCGCTTGGACGCGTAGCGGGCGATAACTCTCCGTAATAACCACCGCCCAGCCGCCAGGATCGCTATTATCTGAGAATGGCTCTTAAGCCCTTTTGTTTTTCACTTCAGACTTAGCGTGATAATGACATCGACAAAGAATAATTAAGATCAGGGAATGGCTCTTAAGCCCTTTTGTTTTTTACTCCTCAGCCCTACGGGCTCAGGAGTATTGTTGTGGCCCTAGCAGTGTGTCTGTCCGTCTGTCCGAGCCGTATCTTGAAAACTATTGCGAGGAAGTTCTTGAAACTTACAGGTTATGATCCTTTTATTTTTCACTTGTGCCTTTGAAACTTTCAGCTCTAACCGGTCATTAATTATTTTTTTACATTTTTTTATATTTTTCTATCATTTTCCAGTCTTCTAAAAAGGGATCCCCAAGTATGCATACATTAGGCTAGCTAAATAATATATAGCCCTCAAGAGTATGAGGGCTATAGGTCGGCCCCAGTCACCTCCAGCGAGGGTTTTAGATAATTTTATTACGAATCACCCACCTCTGAAACTGCCGTACATCTAATCTCTATCCCCTCCTGCCCACTATTTTAAAATCTTGAGCACTATTGTGAAATAGTGACGCATATATCGCCGTCTGAATTTTCCAGTCGTGAACTTCGACTCTCTGCGCCGCCATGTTGGTGACGTCACTGTATATGGTTAACATGGCGCGTTTAAAGTGGAATTCGACTGGAAAATTCAGACGGCGATATATTCGTTACTATTTCACAATAGTGCTCAAGATTTTAAAATAGTGGGCAGGAGGGGATAGAGATTAGATGTACGGCAGTTTCAGAGGTGGGTGATTCGTAATAAAATTATCTAAAACCCTCGCTGGAGGTGACTGGGGCCGACCTATAGCCCTCATACTCTTGAGGGCTATATATTATTTAGCTAACATTAGGCCCACTTTCATACTGATTTACATACACTTACTGGCATGTAGCCAATCAAGAGCTCCATAGTAAAGTTGTATTTCAGCCACTGGTTCAGTGTAGTGAATGACTGGTCATTGGTTTGGTCTAGAAGTCTATATTCCTCTGCATATTCAGTAGTACGGTATTGCCTGGCTCGGCTAATTGTCGTATCCCTACGCTGTTGAGAAAAAATAGTCCGACATGAAAACTGTGAAAATCGACTTGTTAGTTCGTCTAAAAGTTATCAAACTGGATTTGAACGATAATAAACGCCTGTTTTATCGGAAAAGGGCAACTTGTACTTTGTCTTGTAACAGAATTGTAGGAACCTGTGAGATTGTCAAAAACGAAAGTAGTCAAAAACGAAAGTAGTGCCCATGTGTTTGCGCTTCCTGCCAACGCATCCGATGATGGAATTCAGTTTTCAGTTGTAAAATGAACTGTGGTTGTCGGCCAGTACAAACGGGTGTCTCGCATAACAAGTCCTCTAAAATATACATCATGGAAGATAGCGAAAGGTATGGCAAACCCAATAAATCAACGCAAGTTCATTGTTGTTGTTGTTGTTGCACTGACGCTAATGCATTACCAACGGAGATTCGTCGGAAGTTTCTATCTCACATTATGATGGGATGTGATTTTCGGCTATCGGAGCCAGGTTTTCTTAGAGAAGTGAAATTCTCCACAGTATCTATATGTAATTTGTGCATTTTTATTCTGAAATTTTAAGGAAATCTGTTCAGGATCAAAGAAAATCTCCAATACCTCATGTGGTTTTTTTTTGGGTTTTTTTCAAAGCACAATGAGGTTGGGCTTGCAATGTTGTAACAATGTGACTACCCTTACTGCTTTGAGGTGTAGTTGAGGTGTACCTGTGAGGTGTACCCTCAGATATTATGAGGTGTATTTGAGGAGTAGATGAGGTGTAGTTGAGGAGTAGATGAGGTGTAGTTGAGGAGTATCGAAATATGCAAATTAGTACACCTCAGGTGAGGTACTAACTGAGGTGTACTTGAGGCATATCCAATTTTGAAAAATGTATTCATACCACCATTGAAAATAGGTACCAGGCATATTTGTATTCTCATTTTTTAGTGAACACCACTCAGTAGATTGATCCCCATCCTCCTCCTACAATAAATTTACTGCAGCATTTTTCGCTACAAAGCCTACAACTAACATATGAGCAGCCAAACTTGAAAGTAGGGGAAGGTGACCGTGTATGTCGGAAAATGGTAGCACCACACTTATATAAAGGAGCTTCAACATTGGCTCACAAGTGCCCCAATTGCCACACAGAGGATTCCAATGCAAAAGCATACAAGGGACCAATGTATTTGGGAAGTGACAGTTAACATATCCATTTTGGAAATATATCTGGATGGTTGACAACATATCCACAGGTGCCAAAGTTTGCATGAGATTAACAATAGTTTCTCTGTAAATTATACAACAGTGCCCATTAACTGATTGCTATGATAATTTGAAGAGAAGAATGTTACAGCAGGTTTTAGTTTGATGTATTAGTGTCCTGGTGTCAAAATAATAATAAAAATAAAATAAAAATTGAGTTTACATAACATTTTTCATGTTGTTTAGAAGTTCAGGAGGTGTACTTGAGGTGTACGTAGGTAATTTAAAAGTGAGGTACATGTTTTTTGACAAAGTCAATGAGGTGTACTTGAGGTGTAGGTAATTTAAAGTAACATTCATGCCAGAATGATGATCCAGCATAGACATGTAAAGAAAAAATTAAATTTAATGCCATGTTCAGCAATATTTTGTCTATTTAGCGAGTATGTATATTTTTTTTATCATTTAGAAAGGGATCGTATAACAGTATTTTCATTATTTTGGGATACAAAACGAGTAATTAGCGAGTATGAATAAACGATTGTGCTGGCAATTATTTACAATAAGTGGATGGTATATTATGCTCAATTTCATGACAAACCTTTCCACCAAGTCCACCATATATCTTGGGTGTAGGTGGATAACTGTATCTTATGTTCATGCCAAGCTTGTTACGGTGGAGTGTAGGAAATACTTGAGATGTAGATAAATTATGAGGTATAAGTACATACTTGTATACTTTTGTACATGCATATTTTAGCAAAGTCCATGAGATGTACTTGAGGTGTAGGTAAATTACAAGTATATAAATATGTTGACAAAGTTTATGAGGTATCACTCACTGTTAATTATTATTTGTTAATTAAAACAAGGGATGTACTTATTTCAAACTGTCAGACTGAATTGGTGTATGTTACAATAGAATATTAGACTAAGGCAGGAACATCCAACTGAGACATAGAGTTAAAAAGTATTAATAAAATAATTAAAGAAGAGCTCCAGCTGAGAATGTATATGCAGGTGACACAAGAAATAGCAGAAGTAGATTTTATGTATTGTAAACTGGAAAACAAGGTATGACCTGTCAAGTGGTTCTTTTATTCATAGAGGGTGTATGAGATTTACAGTTAGCCAACCCATTTATTGATTTATTTTAAAATATAGCGCTTAAATGAACTAAGAAATGTACTTTAAAATATAAATAAAACATTAAGTTGATCATGTTGATGGGCAGTGAAATCTGTATGGGAAGCCAAGGTAAACTTGAGGTGTACAAAAATTACAAGTATATTAATTGACAGTCCCAGAGGTGTACTTGAGGTACATGCATAGTTTGGCAAAGTCCATAAGGTGTACTTGAGGTGTAGTATATAACATATCTATTTTTGACAAAGTCCATGAGGTGTACTTGAGGTGTAGGTAGATTACACGTATATTTTGACAAAGTTCCAGAGGTGTACTTGAGGTACATGCATATTTTGGTAAAGTTCATAAGGTGTACTTGAGGTGTAGGTAAATTACAAAAATATTTTTTCAAAGTCCATGAGGTGTACTTGAGGTGTATACACCTTGAAAAAGAAAATGAGGTGTACACCTCAGGTACACCTCAACTACACCTCAAGTTGAGGTGTACACCTCAGGTACACCTCAACTTGAGGTGTACACCTCAAGTCTGTAAGGGTAGGCACTATGAAAATAACATGTAAGGTATTGGAGTATTGGAGGTTTGTTTTGATTCTGAATAGATCTCCTTTGAATTTCAGAATAAGAAAACACCGGTGTCCGAAATTCCGTAAGATTTTCTTGTCCGGACAATTAACACGTGAACGATTTAACCGATCAACTTGAAACTTGGGAGTGTGCCTTGACATTGGTGAGAGGACGGTTGGGATTGTTTTTCGCCAAAGTGCATAATCCATTATGGCCGCCGTCAGCCATTTTGGATTATAAGCAGTTGGATCTTACATTTTCTTGTCCGGACAATAACTCGTGAAAGATTTAACTGATCAACTTCAAACTTGGGGTGTGCCTTGACATTGGTGAGAGGACGGTTGGGATTATTATGTCTCCCCCAACTATGTTGGGGGGAGACATCTAGTGTTTGTGCTGTCTGTCTGTCTGTCTGTCTGCCTGTCTGTCCGTCCCCTTGCCTTGTCTGCAAGATATCTTGAGAACTACTGGATGGAATTTCACCAAACTTGAATGGAAGCTTCATTGGGATAGCCCGCTCATTTGATTAGGTTTTGGTGTATGTGCGTACATTCATCCGTGTCCGGTGTCCGTCCGTCCGTCCATCTACTTGTACATGTATATACAGGCCTTGTCTGCAATATATCTTGAGAACTACTGGACGGAATTTCACCCCACTTGGATGGAAGCTTCAGTGGGATAGCCCCCTCATTTGTTTAGATTTTGGTGTGTGTGACACTGTGCGTGCATTCATCCATGTCCGGTGTCCGTCCATCTACTTGTACATGTATATACAGGCCTTGTCTGCAAGATATCTTGAGAACTACTGGACGGAATTTCACCCCACTTGGATGGAGGCTTCAGTGGGATAGCCCCCTCATCTGATTAGATTTTGGTGTGTGTGCGTGCATTCATCCATGTCCGGTGTCCGTCCGGCCGTCCATCTACTTGTACGTGTATATACAGGGCTTGTCTGCAAGATATCTGGAGAACTACTGGACGGAATTTCACCAAACTTGGATGGAAGCTTCTTTGGGATAGCCCCCTCATTTGATTAGGTTTTGGTGTATGTGGGTGCATTCATCCGTGTCCGTTGTCCGTCCGTCCATCTACATGTACATGTATATACAGGGCTTGTCTGCAAGATATCTGGAGAACTACTAGATGGAATTTCACCAAACTTGGATGAAAGCTTCATTGGGATAGCCCCCTCATTTGACTAGGTTTTGATTTGTGTGCATGCGTTCATCCGTGTCCGGTGTCCGTCCGTCCGTCCATCTACTTGTACATGTATATACAGGCCTTGTCTGCAAGATATCTTGAGAACTACTGGACGGAATTTCACCACACTTGGATGGAAGCTTCAGTGGGATAGCCCCCTCATTTGATTAGGTTTTGGTGTATGTGGGTGCATTCATCCGTGTCCGGTGTCCGTCCGTCCGTCCATCTACTTGTACATGTATATACAGGCTTGTCTGCAAGATATCTGGAGAACTACTAGATGGAATTTCACCAAACTTGGATGAAAGCTTCATTGGGATAGCCCCCTCATTTGACTAGGTTTTGATTTGTGTGCATGCGTTCATCCGTGTCCGGTGTCCGTCCGTCCGTCCATCTACTTGTACATGTATATACAGGCCTTGTCTGCAAGATATCTTGAGAACTACTGGACGGAATTTCACCACACTTGGATGGAAGCTTCAGTGCGATAGCCCCCCTCATGTGATTATGTTTTGGTGTGTGTGCGTGCATTCGTCCATGTCCGGTGTCCGTCCGTCCGTTCATCTACTTGTACATGTATATACAGGGCTTGTCTGCAAGATATCTGGAGAACTACTGGACAGAATTTCACCAAACTTGGATGGAAGCTTCATTGGGATAGCCCCCTCATTTGACTAGGTTTTGGTGTGTGTGCATGCATTCGTTCTGTGTCCGTCCGTCCGTCCATCTGCTTGTACATGTTTTGTACAGGCTTTGTCTGCAAGATATCTTGAGAACTATTGGATGGAATTTCACCAAACTTGGATGGAAGCTTCATTGGGATAGCCCCCGCATTTGATCAGGTTTTAGTGTATGTGTGCATGCATTCATCCGTGTCCGGTGTCCGTCCAACCGTTGATCTACTTGTACATGTATATACAATGAAAATCGCTTCTTTGTAATTAATATTTTTAGATACGCAGCTTTGTTTAAGATACTTATTGCTACATTCATTTTATAGCACTTTCCCTTAAATTATGTGCCCATTCAAGGCAAGGTGGGAGGTTGGGGGAGACGTATGTTTTTGCTCAAAAAAACAACCAGCATAGGCTTCATGCCGGAGCGGCAACTCAAGGGTCAAAGCGGAACCTCTAGTTTTCAGCAATGTGCGTAATCTAATATGGTCGCCGTCAGTCATATTGGATTATAAGCAGTTGGATCGTAGATTTTCTTGTCCAGACAATAACTTCTGAACGATTTAACCGATCAACTTCAAACTTGGGGTGTGCCTGGACATTGGTGAGAGAGGACGATTGGGATTGTTTTTCGGCAATGTGCGTAATCTAATATGGCCACCGTCAGCCATATTGGATTATAAGCAGTTGGATCTTTTCCGGACAATAATTCGAGAGCGATCCAACCGATTTACTTCATATGTGGGGAGTGCCTTGACATTGTTGAGAGGAGGATTAGGATTGTTTTTCAAGGACGTACTTAATCCAATATGGTCACCATCAGCCATACTGGATTTCATTGGATTTTAAACAGTTTGATCTTGTCCGGACAATAACTGGAGTACGATTCAACTGATATACTTCAAACTTGGGGAGTGCCTTGACATCGATGAGAGAGGACAGATGGGATTGTTTTTCAGTGATGTGCATAATCCAATATGGCCGCTGTCAGCCATATTGGATTATAAGCAGTTTGGATCTTTGATTTTCTTGTCTGGACAATAACTCGTGAGCGATTTAACCGATCAACTTCAAACTTGGGGTGTGCCTTGACATTGGTGAGAGGACTGTTGGGATTGTTTTTCAGCAATGTGCATAATCTAATATGGCCGCTGTCACCCATATTGGATTATAAGCAGTTGGATCTTGTCCAGACAATAACTCGAGAACAATTCAACCGATCTTCACTTCATACCTGGGGAGTGCCTTTACATTGTTGAGAGGGGGATTAGGATTGTTTTTCAAGGACGTGCTTAATCAAATAGGCCACCATCAGCCATACTGGATTTCATTGGATTTTAGTTTGATCTTGTCCGGACAATAGCTGGAGTACGATTCCACTGATCTACTTCAAAACTTGGGGAGTCCCTTGACCTTGGTGAGATCCCGGTTAGGATTGTGTTTCATGAACGAGCATAATCCAATGTGGCTGCCATCAACCAGGGATATTGGATTATGTTGCATTTTAAGCAGTTGCATCTTGTCTGGACAACAACTCTAGAATAATTCAACTGATCGCAATCAAACTTTGGCTTGACTTCGGTGAGGACAGTTGGCATTGCTTTTCAGTTACCTGTGTAATCCAAGATGGCCACCATCAGTCATCTTAGATTTTCAGCATTTATATCTTGTCTGGACAATAACTCTAGAACGATTCAACCAATCTACTTGAAACTTGGAAAGTGCATGGACATTGATGAGAGGACAGTTGGTATTATGTTTTATGGATGTGCGTAATCAAATATGGGTGCCATCCGCTATATTAGATTATGTTAAGCTCATCAGCGATATCTCCATTTTCAAATCATACTCTTCATCAATGATATGAGATATCATCAAGCAGCAGTGCCAGTAATCCACCATAACTGGTGCTGCTAGCGGAGGACATGGACCTCTATGGTCGATTTCCCTGCAGATATGTGGATACCTTTTCACGTTTTATACCCCCTGTACATAGTTCGGGGTATACTGGATTCCGATTGTCCGTCCGTGTGTCAGTTTATCCATCCGTACATCTGTCCCAGTTGTGGCTTGGATTTGCATTTCGCATGCCATAACTCACTGCTATTCATCCAAACTTCTACACTCATAAAAACATCTTGGTCTAGACTGTTAAGGGGCTGAGGAGTTGTAGCACCTCTGGTGCCTCATGTCACTTCAGACTTAGCGAGATAACGACACCCACAAAGAATGATTATGACAATAGTATATGACTGCTGTGAACATAACTCATTTATTTTGTATCCACGTAAACATCCGTATAGAAATAAAGACGTCTTTTAGTTTTCATACTATTTCAGTCATCCCGCGGGTCTGTTTTATATTCGGTATATTTGTCTTTCACCATTGCTAACGTATATGGCGGCACAATCGAATAAACTACGACAGGTTTCTATCGATTATATCAAGTATTGAACTTAAAATCATATAAATCAACCACATACCTTAAAACAAACACGCAGTCGCTGCTATTTTCATATCAATTTCCATGTCGGCTGCTTTTTCGCGATAAACCGTAAATGTCGTTCGCCGCGATCCTGGCGGCTGGGCGGTGGTTATTACGGAGCGTTATCGCCCGCTACGCGTCCAAGCGAAACGATCAGCCAGCCCACTCAGCTGTGCCTAGCAGACGATAGAAGTGGTATGAAACGGAAATAAAGACAAAGGCGATCCTAGCGGCCAAGGCCGGAACCCTGTATTGTGCAACTCCCGCATTAGGCTGTTGTATTCTATCTGAAACAATGCCAGCAAATAAAAAAAAGAAAAAAAAGAAGAATACCTTTCACTATAATTTTTCACTGTAAGTCAGCGAATTGTTATTGTTGTAAAATGTTAATACTACTTAGGCAATAACGACATTCAATGTAAATCAGGAACCTTCACTGGCTGTGTGATCTATCACTCTGTCATGGTACCCATATTTCGACAGTGATGCAGTATGTCAGAGCTAGGAAATGGAGGGTGTTTCAACAGCTCAGCCGATACAGCATGGTTTTAACTTACTGTTGAAAGCTGAGGCTGTTGGAACACATGCAAAATTCGCTAGATTGTTCTGAAAGACAACTCACATGGGAATATACAATTATGAAAAATGAGAGTTACAACATGTGTAGGTTTCAATTCTGATATGGATTGCCAAGAAAATTATACCTATATTATCTTAAAATGACAGTCCTTATCTAAACTTCATGACATGTAGAAATATTCAATGTAGGTACATGTACATACCCACTATATCCCCATACTTTATTCATTTGTGTACAGTTTACTTAGTTCTTGCCAAATAAGCAGATTATGTATTCTTTTAATCAATTAGAGTGTGTATTGTATCACCTGAATCACACCATTTGTAGATCGCGGTCAGGTTATCGCTTAACATTTAACAATTTCTGGAAATGACAGCATTTTAATATCTGTCAAACCGGACTGACATATTTTACTGCCTTACCCATTCATAAATGTGTATTGGCTAAGATCACATGCAGAAGCAAAGTAACTCCGAATAAACTTAAACACATGGTGACAGTCTCAATATTTCGACAAAATTTTATTTGTCATCTTCAGGATGTGACGATGGATGGTTAAAATTCGGCTATCAAATGCAAAACTTAACAGTGGTGTAAAAGCTCCGAAAGAGCTACAGTTATTCAGGTAGACTACTGTTTATTATTATTTTGGTATTTTTCTTTCTAATTTCAACTTTCATATATATTTCATCAATCACGGTTTAGATAAGATAATACAACCATCCAGCATTTCTGTGGTGTGTGTATTCCTTGTCTTGTTAATTAATAGCCTAATATAGTCTTGTATTTCCCGTTCTGTAACTATCCAATTCTCTAGATTTTATTTCCGATTTCAATCCTAGGTACATTTCTTACGTTTCTCTAATCAACTTTTTTTTTCTTCTAATCTCTGTTTCAGTTGTTTATTCCCCTAATTGACATTTCTGCTTCCACTATACACACTCACACCTCAATGAATCACCACCAGTCACTATTAATCCTAATCTAACTATTGCAATTTCAATTGTGTATTGCCAGGCCTATGTGGTGTGTGTATTCCTTGTCATGCCTATGTGCCACTCATGTTTATCTTGTTATGTTCACATATTATCCGATTGGCTATTGCCCTCTAATTTTGTGTATGGAACCATTTCAGTCTTTGTTACATGTAGTTGTTTCTGTATATAAGAGCCTGTATCTGCTGTTATATCATATCCTGAAGATGACAAATCAAATTTTGTCGAATATTGAGACTGTCACCATGCGTTTATTAAGTTTATTCACAGTTACTTTGCTTCTGCATTATGCTAAGCTTATCAATGGATCAACACGACTAATATCACATTATGCCTTGTATATATACTGTGCGTATGGAGCTGTTTGTAACTTTGTTCACCGCTGGAGATGCTATAACTAGTAGCGAAATATATGGAATGAAATTGTCATCCCTACCCAGAGTTGCTTTTCTTCTCTAATATTGGAAAATCATCAGTGGTTCCAATGGATTACTTCATTTAGATATACATGTAAAAATTTCTCAGGTGGGATGTGCCATATAGCAGGTATGTAGAAGTTCCACTTCAAAAAAGTTTCTTCTTTTTCAGTTCAAAAAATTATTATCAACAGTTGTAACTATCCTAACCAAAAATTGAGCATTAACTGATTGATAATTTGTGATTTTATTCAAACTAAAGTCATGAGAATTTCATATATTTAAAAAAATGGCCATTTGGCATGTGAATTATAACAATGGGGATGTTACATTCATGTTCAGCAAAACAGAATTACTTTTCCCTGATTAAGAAGCAAATTTCCATTTTTGTGAAAACAAAATCTTATTTGGAGACGCATTTTTGTGTCTCCATGATTCGCCAACACCACCAAAATCTTGTCAATCTTGCAAGATCATTATACCCAAATTTCATGGAAATCAAACACGTTGTTTAGAACGGAAGTTTTGACATTAAGTCAGATAATTGAGATTTTTCATTTAAATGGCAATTTGGGTTCGCACCGACATGCTTATGCTTATGCTTGGCAACCTAGAATAGAACAGTTTCAAATATTTCTCCCAAGCGAACTGGTAAATTTTTATTTCACAAAAAACTTTTTTTTTTGAGACGCAAAAAGCTTGCCTTTATAGTTATGCCAGCTACACCAAAACCTTTTCAGCACATTGCCTATCCTTCAAGACTATTGTAATAAAATTTCAAAGAAATCAGACAAGCCGTTCAGACGAAATCGTCGGAGAAAGGTTTATCTATGCTCTGACTACATCACCACCTAGTGGTGAGCAGCAGGTATCGAAACACAACCAGACAAATTTCCCAGGCCTAAGGAGATAGCACACCAAGTCTGACCCGAAAATATTTAACGGTTTCAGAGATATTCAGGTTTAAAGTCGCGGCGGCGGCGGATCCGGCGGAGCCGTTTCTCATGAAAACATAAGAGCATCCACTTTGTGGAAATGCTCTAATGACAATTTTACAGATGTAAACTCTGCACAGCATTGATTGGTGAAGCCAAAGTTCATGCATCACAGCCAAAGCAAGTTGTTTTATTTCTGATATTCGTTCATGTTGTGGTACGGTGATCAGACAGGAATTTGTTTCAATTCTTTGGAGATATTTTGGTAATAAAAACTTTGCTCGCTGTTAACGGCTCAAGAAATGACTGTACTTGGTTTCTTCATTAATCGTGAAGGTGTCACTTTGTGAATTGTTTGGAGAAGAAAATGCAACACTGAACCAGAGCATAGAACTGCTTGTCTAGCGATGTGTTCGACATTGAGTGAAAGACGTCACAGATCAACTCTTTAAGCTGCACATGATCTAACGATTTACTCCAGCAACAGGATTCCAAAACTTCAGCATAAAATTACTGGAATCAACGGATTTACATTTTTATCGAGTCATTAGTAGTCGTTGAAGCTCGATATAGTCACCACAGTGATGTCTGTCGGAGTTTCAGGATTTAAATAAACCTCTCCCCACCCCGAACCCTATATAGTCAGGGCTGTTAGGGCATAAAGGGACTGTTTGGTTCAGATTCTTCCAAAAGCACCAAATTTGGCCCATATGTCGCCCATACCATACCTTTTCGATTTTTGACGGGCGCCAAGGTAGTCGCCCCCTGGGGCCGCCATATTGGCGAAATTCATTATGGCCGCCACCCGGGTTAGAGGTCAGTCAATAAAATGGCTAGAATCATGAATAATGCAACTTTTTAGTGGTTACCGGACTAGGGGGAAATCTGATTCTGATCTTATTTCAACGATTTGAGGTCAAGGTCACCCTGAAGGTCATTTTTGAGTCAAATTCGTCATTTTTAGTGGTTTTTAGTCGAGATATACAAACTAACTCATTTTATCGATTTTCGGGGTTGAGTAACCCGAATCTGGCCATATTTTGACAATTTGAGGCAATATTGCATGTGAGGTTCATGACAGATGTCCCCCGAAACAGAGGTCAACCGGAGGTCAATTATAGGAAACATCAAAAGGGCTAGAATCACAAATAATACCATAGGGCTTTGCGGCATCGGAGAATTAGATTCTGACCTTATTTTGACGATTTGAGGTCATGGTCACCTCATTTGAGAATTAAAGGTCAAAGATCAACAGTTGCTACTAAAAACAATCGAAAGAAGATTATTCAGGAACAAATGTTACTAAAATACTTCGGAGATGACATCTGCTGACAAAATGCTATAACTATGCCGCTACGTGCATTTAAATGTTCAAAATACAAAACAAAGACCACTTAAGCAACAGTACCAATGATTACTTTTACTACCTATGCATTCTGGCTTGTGCTCTATGATGCCAGCAATAGATAATACTTGTCATCATCGCCCAAGTTATTAACGCACCCGCCTTCGCATTTGCAGAGGGTCATGTATCGGACATCGGCACAGTTGCATTTGCACCTTCCCGTGCACGCCTTGAGTCAGTGCATGAGAATGGCATATGCCATAGAAGTGTCGCTGAGAGTGGTCCATAGCGGTTGCCATGTACTGGTGAAATCTTTGTGCCAGCTCCACTCACTGAAGTCAGGGATTCCCTGCTGGAGTGAAGCGACTCCAGTAGAAACTCGCTTGCAGCAGCGCTCGCTTCACATGCTGCAAAAGCGCGGCTTGGGAGGTGGGATGTTTTCCAGCGATCTGGTTGCAGTAGTGAAGAGGTGATGCTTGGCCTCATTGACACCGGCTGCATCACATCCCTTGCTGTACATGAGTACGATGAAGCGTTCTATAAGCTCCATATGCAAGGACTGGAGTGTGTCGGGATCATGCGCGAGAGCAACTAGTGTGTCGGTGGGGTCCGATATACGCCCAGTCGTCTTGCACCCCGTTAAGCTATGAAAGAGAGGTAGTGCCACGGACTTTGACGGACCAAGATCGGAACAGATTGGTTTGGACTGGAATGCCACAATACTTTTTCCTGGACCCCTAAAACCCCGAAGTATGAATGGATCAGCGGCTTCTTAAAAGATGTTAACAAAAAGGAGCCGTTCTCATTCATCAGCACACAGATGTCCAAGACTGACATGAGCGGAAAGCTCCTTCTGTGTATCCGTTTTAAGTCCGTGTTCTTCAACAGGCGTTATGACCTCACAATACTTCAACTGTGCAACCATTCCGAGGCGGACACTAGGGTCCTCCTGCATCTAGCACATGCCACGGAGACGGGTCATACAACAGCCTATGTTCGCACGATGGACAGCGATGTCCGGTCTTTGAAGACCCTCGGTCTATCGGAACTCTTGGTGGACTTCGGTACTGGAAAGAAATATTGTGACATTCAGTCCATACCGTTTGTTCCACAGTCTTACTGGGTGCGACCCGACTTCACAGTTCCTTGATAGTGCAAGCCAGAAGGTATAGATACCAATAATCGTTGGTATATTGTTGCTAAGGCGGTTTTTGTATTGTGTTTCGAACATTTAAATATCAAACATTTATAAACAATGTTTCTATTTGTTACCAAATCAAACCTGTTTCAATTCATGCCTAATAATCTCCGTCAGGAAGATGATACAACGTAGAAAACGGAAGTTAAAACTAAAAGTTAGCTCCCCCTAGCGGAGATTTGTCCGCCCCTAGGAGAACTCTCCCATCCCATTCCAGCAGGATTACTATATAGGCTCTGCACCAGCCATACTCGCCCTCTATTCTCATTATAATTACCGAGACCTGTAGTGTTTAAGGCCGGCATGAGGGGACGGAGGGAGGGACAATCAAATTGAAACAGGTTTGATTTGGTAACAAATAGAAACATTGTTTATAAATGTTTGATATTTGTAGCCCAAATCTTAACCTGTTTCAATTCATGCCACAGTACCAACATATGGAGGCGGGAATCTCGGCCTTGTGGTAACTCCCATAGCAGACTAGTAATCGCTGGAACGACACAGACATGGGTATAAATCTGAGACATTATTACTCAACAAATTAACCCTGGCCTCAAACACATAGGGTAATTGAAGGAATTGATACAGTTTACTTATCTGATTGTCTCCATCCATGTAACCGTGCTCGTGGTGTGGTACACATTTCCACCAAGTTGTAGGATACCGGGGCACCGAAGGCACAAGAAGTTCCCCTTGGAAGACTCTGTATGACTAGGGTGGTCGACAGCCGCAGCCATTGCATACAGGGAGATCCTTGGTCCAACCATAAGAAAGGGGAGAGCGTAAGCAGCCCAGTCTTGGAAGGTACCAAGTCCACACCACTCTCAGACCGCAAGCTTCTTGAGGACAACTCACCATACTTGGAGTGATGAACCTAGATGCGTTGGAATTGCCATGCTTGCTCTCTGGGCGAGCTGCGCACTCTTCAACTCTCTGTACTTTCATCACTACTGTAGACACTAGGCCTGGAGCGGGTGTTCTTGTGAGTTGAGGCACAGGTGACCCAGCTGAGACATCTAGAAGGAAGTCAGTTTCTGAAAGACACAAGCAAAAACGCAGTTAAGGTAAAGTTGAACAACTCACCATAGTGTCAGGCCTTCATAATGATGAAATGGGCATCCCTGGTTGGCCATCTGACTTATTTCTTCCTTCTAGAATATGATACGAATGGGAGATGAGATGAGATGATACAGCAAGTTGTTTGATTTGCTGTGGTGAACAAAATGCCGCCCCCCCCCCCCTTTTTTGAAATTTTTACTGGACCACGTGTTGGGCGGCTACCAAATTACAAGCGTCTAGTCCGTCATTCATAATCCAGCCGTCGTCCATTAGAGAATATCCGCGTCCATAATCCAAAGACCTATTCCATTTCCATATAACAGTATTAGCACCAAATTCAAAAAGACAAAAGTATACATAAACATAGGCTTGTTTCCTGCAAGAGAGAAGCGGTCAACAATTTTCAATGATGCCGGCAAGACATCATGATGTTCCAAAATATCAAATCCGTATCGCTGATCAGTATTCGTAATCCATAATATTCGTTATAGAGTCGTCATCTAAAAATGATGTACCTCAGCCACGCTTTGATTGTGACTGTTCATATGAGTACCATGAGGATCTTGAAGTACATGGGCTCATACGGCCCCTAGCCCCGGGTTAAGCGGAATTAGACACATGTTACGCCCAAGCATGGTCACACTATCTGATTGGAGTGACATATCTCTCAGATAGAAATTGGTGAACGTGGAGTTCGCCGTCCAGGCACAAGACTGGACAATGTCATGGATGGACAAGTTCTTCCATAAAGGCCATGACGTAGCTATGGCTCGGATTTCATGAGAAGAAGCAGTAGACAACAGTGGAGGGGCGTCAATGGCCAGTTGATAAGACCACTTAATGGTTTTCTTCAGCCAAGCGGCAATGGTATTTTTTGTAATGTCACGCCTTGAAGATGGGCGAAGAGACAGAAATAACAGGCGCCGAGAGCCGCGAACGGGGTCGGTACGAGTAAGATAGTGGCGGATGGCTCGAACAGGACATAGCAGAAGATCGTCCTCGAGACCATGTACAAAGTCTGATAACGCAGGAATGGAGTACGAGCGTTGAGCACACGGACCTGAACGAACAGACTCATTTTTGGCGATAAATTCAGGAATGGGCCGAAAAGAAATGCAAGACCAATCCGCTTTCCAGGTCATAGAAGATCTCTCAAGAGCATGAAGTTCAGATACTCTAGACGCCAAAGCAAACGCCGCCAAAAAGGCCATCTTATAAGACACCGCTTTAATAGACGCGGATTCTAAGGGTTCAAAAGGTGGATGAATCAGAGCACACAGAACCACACCAATATCCCATTTCGGTAACAGTTGCCGAGTACGACGCGACTGTAAAGCGAAGGCGCGAATTAGCGCAGAGATATTATCATTAAGGCTAATTTCAGTACCCGAAGTAAGCCGTAACACCCAGAGCAGATCGATACCCTTCAATGGTGCTGATTTGGAACTTATCACGGTGAAGGTGAAGGAGGAAGTCAGCTACTAGGGAAACAGAGGCAGTGTCGGGATCGGCATCATGTTCTCGGCACCAGGAGACGAAATAGGCCCATTTCGCCTGATAGAGCTGCGATGTGGAGGATCGGTTGGCTGAAACCATCGTCCGTGCAACCTCTGCTGAAAATCCTTGGAGTGAGAGTGCATTCTGGATAGTCTGCAGACGTGTAGGTTGAGCCACCGTGGGTTGTGATGGAGAATCCCGTGCGGTTGACATAACAGGCTGGGCCAAACTGGGAGACAACGTGGTGGAGCAGTGAGGAGCGGGACCAGAATCGGGAACCACTGTCGACGAGGCCACCACGGAACTACGAGCAGAATGATGCAGTCGTGTCGAGAAATCTTTTGAAGAACTTCCAGAATCAGGGCCATTGGTGGGTAGGCATATGCTAGGAAGTTGTCCCAGTTGATGGACAGAGCGTCGATGGCGAAGGCTCGAGGATCCAGAATCGGACTGACGAACAGGGCTAACTGGGCGTTGTTCCTCGTCGCAAACAGATCGATCAAAGGAGACTCCCAAATGCTGCAAATCTGCTGGAACACCTCCCGATGAAGTTGCCACTCTGTCTGAAGCACGGTGTCTGGCCGGGACAAGCTGTCCGCTAAGACATTGAGACGACCGGGAACATGGCGAGCATGGATATAACAATGATGAAGGCGAGCCCAATCGTACAGATCCCACACCAGACGAAACGTTGCTAGGGATCGGGTGGTACCCATCTTGTTGATGTGGGCAATGACCGTGGAGTTGTCCGTCGCGATAAGAAGAGACGAGTTTGTGAGACGTTGACTCCAATGTTGAACCGCTAGGATGACTGCCTTCATCTCCAGAAGGTTGATGTGAAGTCTGGCATCCAAAGTTGACCATCTGCCGGACACTTGCAAGTCGTCCAGATGAGCTCCCCAGCCGGTCTCCGAAGCATCGGTGTAAAGATGGTGAACCGGAACCGGAAAACGGAATGGTACTCCCTGCATGACGTTGTGGCGAGAGAGCCACCAAATCAGATGTGGATGTAGAGACGTCAATACCGGAACCGCAGGGTTTAGGGAAGGCGTCTGTAGGAAAGGAAACAGATGATACTGTAGCGGCCGAACCTGGAGTCGGCCGTAGTGCGTAAGGCCCTGTGTGGAAGTAAGCAGACCCACCAGACTTTGCCACTGCTGCCGTGTCTGTGACGTCGATGACAAAAACTTTCGAACCAGCCGTTGAATTTTGTCCCAACGATCCTCCGGAGGGTACACCAGTTGTAACCGAGTATCGAATATCGCTCCAATGTAGCGGCGCACCTGAGCCGGAACCAACTCTGACTTGAGAGGATGAGGAATGAAACCTAGGTGTTGTAACACCAGTAGTGTGAACCGGACCTGGGCGTTGAGGAGAGACTCGTCCGCTGCCCACAGGAGTATGTCGTCGATATAGACTTCGATCTGAATCCCTCGTAAGTGAAGAAAGGCCATAACCGGTGTAGTGATCCGGGTAAACAACCAAGGGGCGATGTTGACACCGAAAGGAAGAACCTGCCATTCGAAGCGACGATCGTTGATCACGAAGCGTAGGTAACGGCGATGACGTGGATGAATTGGTATGTGAAGATACGCGTCCTGGAGATCGATTGAGGCCAACCAATCCTGGAGATGTACGCGGGCCCGAATCGATGACACAGAAGGCATCTTGAAATGAGGTGGAGAGATGAGATGAAGTTTGTTCAAAACCTTTAGATCTATCACCATACGCATCTGGTCTGAGTCCTTCTTTGGTACCAGAAACACGTGACTGTAAAACCCTAGGCTGTCTTCGGTCCGTGGTAATTCCCTGACTGCTCCTTTGTCGATGAGCGTGGTGACCGAAGATAGCAGCGTCTGTAAGTGACCTGCAGGAACTGGCAGACGAGAGGAACGAGGCCAAGCGATGAGTTTGGGCAGTGATTGAAAATTGAACAGGAAGCCCTCCTTTAAAACTCTGACAATCCAGGCGTCGTCGGTGATGAGCCGCCAATTCTCGTAGAAGACCTGCAGACGCCCGCCGACAACTTGATGAGAAAATGCGCGGAAAGCAGGAAGTTGAAAATCTTCGGTTTGAACAGGAACAGGGATGGAATAGTCATTTGTTGGAATGACCACCTCGTTTGGAAGATTTTCCACGAAAGGAACGGCGACCCCGGCCTCGTGGAGGTTTGTCAATGCCCCGAAAATTACTCCGATAGGTTCCCTCTTGATGGGTGGTAGCGGTAGAAGACATACGGCCTCTTCTCGGCTTACGCTCCACGGCGAAACCCGGACGACGAGCTACAGATGCAATCAGGCGAGATGTCCGTTCATCACGAATCGAGGGCATAACAGACTCAATAGCACCGTTGAAGATGGACTTAGATGCCAATGGCTGATGAAGTAACTGATCTTTAACCAAATAAGGGACATCCGGTTTGACCACCTTAAGTAAGGACTCCCGTTGTGCTTGAACCAGTGAAACATAAGAATACGAACCAGCTTCGATGACTCGCCGGTTAGCTTGAACCAGCGTGTCAAGAAAACCACGCAAATAAGCCACGCGACCCGGGGATAAATAAGCCGATCCATCGTCTCGAATTGATGCAGGATCTAAAGCAATACGAGAAGCCGCTAACAGAAACCAATCTGCGGTAGAAGAAGCCCGTTGTATTTCTTGCAACATTTCCAAATTATTGTCAATAATTTTGGGAGCGACCGATAAAGGAGCCAACTTACCCACCTTAGAAATATGACTTAAATCCCGATCTCGTTAGGGTGGTTTGTCAGGTAACACGTTATCACGAATGTCATAACGAATTTGAAAACGAGGTTTACGCAACTTGTTGTCTTCCTCTAATTGCCGATCAAACCTCACTAAATCATCCTTCCAAGCTGGTGACGGCGCACATGAAGGACGAGATGCAGCCGCCGAAGACGTAAAGGCCGAAGAAGCCGCCGATCGACCTACTATACGTGATGGGAGAACAACTGAAGCTCGCGGCATGTCTGGTAGTAATGATAAAAGCGCATCCATTTTATCTGCAAAATCCATCTTAGGCGCCCGTTCCGGCTTTTCTTTTGAAGAGGCGGAATCATCAGAATCGTTAGAAACATCAGAAGAACTCGACGAAACCGGTATGGGCGGACGCATGATATGACTTCGGCGAGAAGTAGGCAAATCGTGGACGACCGCATGATCAAGAAACGGCGTCCTCGATAGATGAACATGGCGATCTATGTCAGAAGGCGATACCGAAAGCCGTGGCAATCGACGTGGAGACGCAGGAGAATGTAGAATTGAAGTACGAGAACGGCGATCCGAAGAACGGGGAAGCCGAAAAGAAGTACTAGAATCACCCGATGGACGAGAGCTACGAACTGGAGAACGAGGTCGACGTACCGGCGAATGAGAACGACGTACATGTGAATACACGAGATGTGGAGTAATGGAACGTCGTGGAGAAACAACCAAGCGAACTGGGGAACGAGAACGTGAACGGCGTTGCGGAGTACGTGAGCGTCGAGTAGAAGCATAGTACCGATGATGTGAATCAGCATACGCAATAGTTGGAGACCCCAAGTCAGCAATCTGAACACTCAACGGTAGGTCTGAACGACCTACCATAGAACGAGAAACGGCTTTAGAACTGCGTTTTGATTTAACCCGTAAAGGAGAAACTGACACACGGCGACGTTTATTTCGCTTAGAGGTAACGGAGTGTGCTAACCCAATAGACAATGGAGAAGTGGAAATAATATGCGATCCCACTGCATTCTTTTGTCCGACGCGAACAATAGACGGCTCAGGTACGGCGGGTTTGGGTCGAGAGGTCTTTGTTGAACTAGACAAAGGAACCGGTTTGGCTATCCCAGACATAGCCACACCTGTACATGCTAAGCTGTCCAAAAATTGTGATTTATCTAGAACTGTCCCGCTGGGTGGAATATTTACAGAAGCGGAAGAGTTCTGATCACTAAGATCATGGGAAACATTTAATCCAATACCAACGATATCTTCGTTAGTTTTCATGTCATTAACCAAGGCAATTTCCAACAGACGTCTGTCGACTTCCGAAAGAGCCGGGTCGTCAGACGCCCGCAAAAGGTAAGTCCGCCTAGCTTGGGCATAATTTTTCCAAGCTAACGGATCCCATAATACACATTCGGCACAAGAACTATGCCGATAACACAACTCTTTGCAAGAAAAACAAACCGTGTGGGCGTCCAAACCGGACCAAAATTGCCCACACGAACTACATGCATTAGAAATCGGAAGCTCAGACATGACTAATGAAAGAGTCTCCGACAACAAATAAGAAATTCTGAACAAGAAATAACACAAGTCAAAACCGATAAGGATACTGAGGGTCGTTACAACAACAACCCAGGTTGTATAAACACTTCCTTCCTGATGTGTACTGGTCGAGGTACAACAGAGAATAGAGGACGAGTATGGCTGGTGCAGAGCCTATATAGTAATCCTGCTGGAATGGGATGGGAGAGTTCTCCTAGGGGCGGACAACTCTCCGCTAGGGGAGCTAACTTTTAGTTTTAACTTCCGTTTTCTACGTTGTATCATCTTCCTGACGGAGATTATTAGGCATGAATTGAAACAGGTTTAAGATTTGGGCTACAAATACACATAGCGGCGTAGCGGCATAGTTATAGCATTTTGTCAGCAGATGTCATCTCCGGAGTATTGTAATATAATTTGTTCCTGAATACTCTTCGTTCGATTGTTCTTAGTGGTAACTGTTGATCTTTGACCCCAAAATGGGTTGACCTCAAATCTTCAAAATAGGATCAGAATCGGAGAATGCCACAAACCTCTATGGTATTATTTGTGGTTCTTTTGGTGTTATACCTACAATTGACCTCTGGTTTGGACCTCTATCGCGACTCGCAAATGAAATATTGCCCCGAATCGCCAAAATAAGGCCAGATTCGGGTTACTCAAACCTGGAAACCAATAGAATGAGGCAGTTTATATATCTTGCCCCAAAACCACTGATAATGGCGAATTTGTCCCCAAAATGCCCTTTAGGGTGACCTTAAAGGTTACCTTGACCTAAAATCGTTGAAATAAGATCACAATCAGATTCTCCGACCCCAAAAACCACTAAAAAGTGCTATTATTCACATTTCTAGCCCTTTTAGTTATTCAACTATAACCAGGATGGCGACCATATTGAATTTCGCCGAATATGGCGGCCCTAGGGGGCGCCCGTCTTGGCGCCCGTCAAAAATCGAAATAGTATGGTATGGGCGACATATGGGCCAAATTTGGTGCTTTTGGAAGAATGTGAACCAAAATATCCCTAACAGCCCCCACTAATATATTCCCAGCATAATGCACTAATCCCTTGGGACCAAGTCCCTTTTCTCCATCTCCTGAACTGTATGCCTCCAATATTCCAGGGGCTTGCATCATACTACAGTTACTGACCAATGCACTCCGCTGGAGCATGTCCCCACCCCCCTCTTGGGAGCCTTAAATCATGATTCACTCCCCTGGGAATATGTACCCGACGCCATGGGAAAGCCCTTCTAAACTAAGCCTCGTCCCACCCACATCTCATAAAGAGAGAATTCTAGTTTAAAGTCGCATCCCATAAAATGTATATCCCAGGAGCTTACACCATGCTTCACTTATTAAACCCATTCACTTGCCCATGGGAACATTTCCCCACCCCCTCCAAACCCAATACCTTGACTGAACGTGTATCCTTAGCGAGCTTGTATCATTGTGCACTATTATTGAATCTGTCTACTTCCCCAGGCGCATGCCCCACTAACCAAAGCCTCCTCCCCCCCAATCTAAAAATTGTCTCTTATAATAGTACCATGCAATCATATTGTGCAGGGCCGTAGAAAGCCATCCGTCAAACAATGTTAACAAAGGAGTTGCCAATTACAGGTGGATGTTAGGGCTCTCCTGTTCACTGTCTGCTGTGGTGCTTTGAAGGGTTCTAGGAGTGAGTGAGTGAATAGGGTTTAACGTCGCTTTCAACATTTTTTCAGCTATATCACGACGGGGAAGGGAAGGGAGGGGAGGGGGAGGGGCAGGGGTACCTACTTGAAACAGAGCAGATCTAATGCTGCCATTTTTATAGTGCTGTCCCACTGAAATATCATGCCGTAGGCAGACATGACACCCCACTCAGTCACATTATACTGACACCGAGCGAACCAGTCCTTGTTCTATCCTCTTAATGCTGAGCGTAAGCAGCCCTCGCAATTAGCCACGGCAAACGGCAATTGCCGTGGTAAATGCTGGGGTAAAATCACTTCGCGTCGGCAGTTTTTTTGCCGAGGGTCGTAAAGTGATGTTGTTGTTGTTGTTGTCAGTAAACAACACATACGGTCGATAGTAAAATACGTCTTTTTGAACTGCCTATTCTTGCTAAACATTTTGGTTTTAATAAACGAGACAGCTTCTTGCATTGTGATTGTCTGATTAATTAATTTGGAAACAACAGTCGACACAAATGTACTTTCCCGAGAACAGGAAGCCAATCTGCAAGTCTTCGGTTGAATGTCTGTCACTCTCCAGCATGCAGGTCATTCCTCAGCTGACGTTTGTTTATCGTCACAACAGCACGCGTGATCGCATATTCGGAGAGCGCACTTCATACTCGTAGGGGTTACGATGAAGGGGAATTCACATAAACTTACCAATATGTATTATTGTTTATTGAATTATCTGGTTTCCTGTAATAGTGAACTGAGTAGTAGTTTCGAATTAATTACCACTGGCACTCAATTCATTATATAATCCATGGCTTCATACATGACACGGAAGATAATTGGTCAGAAATTTGGAGTACCGCACTCCTAGAGAGCCCCGGCAATTGCAATTCTCCTGCACAGCGGTATTGTTGACAAGTTTCTACGGTGTCTAATTTTGACTTTGAAATCGTACGTCGGGCTGACGAAATGGTGAAATCCAAAACTGTCGTTAATTGGGGGTTGTCCTGCATAAAACCTGAAGTGGCAGACGATGGGGAAACTGTGCTCAAACTCTATTGTGAGGTGTGTAGGAACCATGACGCTGACCGGCCAACATGTCACCGACCACGTGGCTTCGTCACTAATTTGTCCGATAAATGGGTAGCTGGAACCGATGTAATAAAAAAATGCAATGCCGCCGACCACATCGCCAAGTCCGTGGCTCATCGAACAGCGGCATTAGCTCTCGCTAGAAATACTGGAGGTGAGACTGGCAGACAAACAACCTTGCCAGAGGGAGTCCGGAAAATAACAGCTGCGAACAGAAACCAATTGACGAAAATCAGATTCAGGGACGGAATCAGATTAAACAGTTGTACCACTAATACTCTGTAAATAGTCCAGGTGTTCCATAGCTTTTCTGGTGTTTTAATTGTGACTACACTAACTCACGACACATGCACAAGTTGCAGTGAGTTGAGTTTTAGTATGGTAATTGTTTTTCGAGTTTGGTAGTGTACTGTGTTCAAAACTTTTCTTGATGGAACACCCAGACTGGGAGTGACTTCTGTTCATTATTTTGAATCGGAATTATTGATGAAGCTCAAAAGTGAACTAAATACATTATGACAGAGTAATAAGAACTTTTTATTCAGTCTTGTTTGCAAAAGAATTAGTTATACATGTACATATTACAAAAATGAATGCATGCAAGCACTATGTGAATTCCAGCAAACAGTCATTTCATTATTTTAGTGAAAACTACTGCAGAAAAAAAATTGCCGTGGTGAAGCCCTTTTTTTGCCGTGGTAATTGATTTCTCCTCAGCAATTTTTTTGCCGTGGAGAATTTTCCTAATTGTGAGGGCTGCGTAAGCGAGGGAGCAACAAGTTCCATTTTTCAAGTCTTCGGTATGACCTGACCTGGGATCGAACCCAGTACCCACCACTTACGAGGCCGACGCTCTAACCATTAGACCACCGCAGCGCGGTTTGAAGGGTTCTATCCACAGGTGGAGCAACATGTTGATTAGAATAGCTGAACGCTCACGACCATGGCAAGCATTTCCTTGAAGATGTCATGGGCTAACTCGTCACCCTTTTAACTTGTCAAGTGAGTGGTTTGCTAATGGGCCTCGCCAGAGTCTTGATAATGATGTGGAATTTTCCCCCGTTACCGGATTCCGATGCACATGGTGAAGACAATGTACCTGAGGTCTAGATAACCGAAATAAAATGAGGTCACAAGGTCTCAAATGATGCCTGATCAAAATATGGACTTCAAAAGTGCTGATCCTGCCAAATATTCACTGTAAAGTGTCCTGTGTCCACGTCAAATGCCTACTGGAATTGGGAACTCGGTGTGAGGAGCAATAAACCAGAATCTTAGCATAAGACCACACAAACACAATGTATGTGGTAGAAGTAGAATGCTAAAGTATATTTGCGCAATAGTCCGGATGAAGTTTTCAACTTGGACACACAGCTGGTTACTTTACCACTGAACGGAAGGGACAAGGTGACTGTATCGGACTGAATGAGCAAAGTCGCAAACATTCTGTGCAATTGTAACTGATGATGGTATGTGAAGTACAACGGATATTCCCCATTTTGAATGCTTATCTTAGACCCTGGAGTCATCCAGCACATTTTTGGATGATTATTCTAGACTAAATACATGTATAACAGTTGGAAATTCAATATGGGAAAATCTAAAGAGAGATTGGTTTGTTCCTATTCACTTGCACGGACCAATGTGTTCACGTGATTTTGACAAAGGGGGTGTCGTTACTTCTATGATATCAGAATATGACATTACAATGAACAAAATTTGTTGAAGCAAAAATAACCTTGGGTCAAGTCATCGTGTCTTGGTTGCTTGGAGTTTCTTTAAAAAGCTATCTCAAGTGCAGGTCTATTCAAATAAATAATGGAAATCTGGGATATCATTTGATTTACATGTTTATTTTAACATGTGCAAAGTTTCAATTAGATACAAAATACACACAAACATGTGTACATAAACCAGCTCACAGGAAGCTTTGTGTACGGATATTGCATTTTATGTGGATGGGTGCCAGTTTCATTCTCACCAAACTCCAACAAAATGACAATATGGTACACACAGCTTTTTAGTGAATTATTTCTTAGTTGGGTAATTCCCCTTGCGCTTTTAGCTATACTCCGACACAACACATACATACAATTGTCTATTTACAATCTTGCACCCATGTACGGTTTGTTCTTGCTGGAGTCTTCTGTACTGTTTTCAAAGAAGTTGCCCGACAGAATTTAGACTCCTCACCTGTGTATCAACAATTATATCACTCCTCTGACAATGTACCTCAATTGGGTAAATTCAATTTTCATCATAGTAGAAGATGGAACAAATTTTATACATCTGAATTTTTTCTCTCCGAGCTTTGATAACTGATGTTGAACTTGGACAATCCAGATTAGGATGAATACAACCGCTATCAGCACTGTACAATAAACCCTGTGACTGTCTCGCTGTTCAAGCACGCCCATCCACGATATGCACAGAGTTTCAGATATATCCACAAGTCTATTTCAGGAAAAGCAGAGATGCCTGAATTTCAATTTATGTCCGAGGAGTTTCTTGTTTTGATGTGACTTAAATGAACTCCTGTGAATGTATGGCCCAAAATTCTTGGACATTTTTGTGAATATGGACATCACCATAGTACAACTGAAGAAAAACTGTCTTCAAGGGATTTCCCATCTCTGCATGACCATTAAATGGGTCAGAAAACAAGTGAAGGGGTCAGAAAACAAGTGAAGGGCTCCCCGATCATACGAGAGTACAAAATGGCCTGAATTCACAGGAGCACTTGACAAGCACTTTTGTCTGGCACATCTTCCATGGAGTGAACACATATCAAGGGAAGTATTCGCTCCCATAGTGAAAAGCCTTAGTTTACACGAGATGTTCGACCTGTGGGTCAAAAGTTATTTGTAGCACAGTCCCATGTCCTATACAACACTTGAAAGGTTCAGCACGCTCAGGCATCATAGTTTGGGTTTTTCCTCAGAATGACGAAGCCTTCCATAATTGGGGTTAGAGGTAAATCTGTAAGATACTGTTAAGGTATACACAACTTACTAGAGACGGAAATATGAAGAAAACCACACAAATACTATCCTGTGTAAACTATGAGAACGCCCATCTCTGTGCAAGAGCAACTGAAAGATATGACAACGAAATGTGTATTTCAAAACTTATAAAATAAAACTTTATGTTGAAAGAATGCGAAATAAAAGAAATATTGAATATTTTGTTTTCTCTCGAGCATTTGTATCGTATCTAATGTAGGAGTTTCTAGATATTTTTTGTTTTCAAATTGGCGCAAACTGGAATAACATTAGAAGCAAGGTGTTCATATCGAGTCTATAAAGGATACATTCATCCGTTGCTAGCTCCGCTCGTTCTCCGTAAGCCAGTAGTACTGGTGTTGTGTGGGTTTGAAATCCAGTTATGGTTTTTGGTTTACCGGCCTGACCAACAACATCGACAGCCTGAAAATGACAACAATCGAAATTTATGAGATATTTGACAAATAGTAATTATCTGGTGCCATTGTTCAAACGCCTGTATCCTGTGCCATTGTGCCTGGTGCCATTGTTAAAATGCCTGTGACTGGTGCCGTTGTAAAAGGCCTGTGTCCTTTGCCATTTTTAGAAGGCTGGGGTCAGGTGCCATTGTTAAAGGGTCCGTGTATGATGCCATTGTTAAAAACGCCTGCGTCTGGTGCCATTGTTAAAAGGCCTTCGTCTGACATCCTTGTTAAAAGGGCCTTTGTCTGGTGACATCATTGTCTCTGATGCCATTTTAAAAGGCCTTGTCAGGTGCCATTGTTAAAAGGCCCGTGTCTGGTGACATTATTAAAAGGCCCATGTCTGCTGCCATTGTTAAAAGACCCGAGTCTGGTGTCATTGTTAAGGGTCTGTGTCTGGTGACATTGTTAAAGAGGCCTGTGTCCTGTACCATTTTTAAATAGCCTGTGCCTGGTGCCATTTAAAAAAAGGCCTGTGTCCGGTACCATTGTTAAACGGCATAGTCTGGTGCCATTACCCAAGGCCTGATTGCTTAAGGCCTATGTTTGATACCATTGTTAAAAGACCTGTGTCTGGTGCCATTGTTAAAAGACCTGTGTTTGGTGCCATTGTTAGAAGACTTGTCTGGTGCCATTGTTAGAAGATCTGTGTCTGGTGCCATTGTTGGAAGACCTGTGTCTGGTGCCATTGTTAGAAGACTTGCGTCTGGTGCCATTGTTAGAAGACCTGTGTCTGGTGCTATTGTTGTCCTGTTGGTAAGACTTGGTAATTGTATGTATGTCGTTATATACATGTGAAATTATAGACATTAATAAAAAAGAGCCAATAAAGGGAGATACAGACCTGTCCCACTCTGACGGAGACTGGTAAAGGGCGAAGATCCTCATCAAATGTGACCAACATACGTGGCTGCATGGCTGACACCAGGTGATAGAGAATGTAATGAGATTTACCCAGGATAACTGAAGAAAAACACAAGATTAGAGTTCTTAATGCACAACAAATAATCTCTTGATCTTTAATCTTGTTTTAGTCTCTTAAGCGAGAAGATTACAGATTGATGAGGGTGATAAAAGGAGAAATCTCTTCAATGTAATATTTCAAATGAAATTTGCGCTGTAAAATGCTCCGTGAAATAGTCTTAAATGGAAATAATCCATTGATGTCCAAATTTGGGAATGTGGGATGTTTTACTTTGCAAAGATTGACTGTAGGATTCACGGTCAATTCACCCACAAACCGATTCGCCCACAACCAACCCACAACTTCAGGTCGATTCACCCACAAAAAAAAGTCAACTCACCCACAACCAGGTCAATTCACCCACAGTCAGACCCATACAAGTCAAAAATTTTACCACCGAAAACTCAATATTACTCAAAATTGAGTTTTCACAATGGTGAAATTGAGTTTTCAAAATTTTTAACCGCCGATTCAAAGATTGCAATTGAGTTTTCAAAATTTTTTACCACCGATTTACCTATTGGTATTCAGTTCTCAAATATTTCAACCACCACCATGCACAGGATGTTGTTGGTGTGTTTTAATATGGTCAATATATTATACTATGAGCAGGGGTTATTTTTGACAAAACATTTTCATCTACCCAATATCCAAATTCAATAAAACTCATTCTATTCAGCGCGTCTTCAGCTAAAGTTTTCATCGAATGAAGTATAAAAACCGAGAGATTTACATGTACCGTACCACAAGATCAGTCTGAATAACAATGGACATGGGGATCTATATCACGAATGAAATCGGAGGGAGAAATCAAGCAGTAATTGTTCAAAACAGCAAACGATCGAACCAGGAAACATGCCCTCTTGTCTGCAGCTAACTGCACCAAACACAGCCTCTGCAGATTGTTACTGAATTAAAGTTTAATAAAGTTTTTACATGAGACACATCTGCCAAGTTCTAAAGTCTAAATTTTCTGAAAACTACCGAATATTTTGGATGGTCACATTTACTCAATGTTAACTTTTTTAAGCAAATTTCTTGAGTGCTATTTATCTCCTGTTAAGTTTTCCAAAATCCAGTTCTGGAGGTCACCTCGTATTTAAAGTATGGTTTTCCATTACTCTTCCAACTATGAAAATTTATTGTTTATAATCAACGAGGAGTCAACTTTATGGAGCAGACGAAGATAAAATATGCAGCCTGGTCTCGTCGCAGTGTCAGTCGCACTGACATCTCACAAGTGAAGTTGTAGACCAGTCAATGTACTTTACAAAAATACAACCCGATCATGATTGCAGGTCTTGGCTTTAGCAAGTCATGTGAAATTTAGACGTTTAGTCTTGATGTATTTTCAATCTTTGACATCGCTGGACATTTCACTTTTTACTTCGTGTTTGATGGATACTGAATGGACCGAACGTCGGCATCACGGTCCAGATTTAGCCGGGAAATACGGTCGACTGACTGCAGGCACGTGGCTCTACAAAGCGCAAGACTGTCTGTCGGCTGTCAACCCTATTGCGGTAATGGAAACTTTCACTGACCCGTGTTGTAAGCCCACAAGCCGATGAATCGAATTGGAAGAGTTCACTTTCAAAATAGGGAAGTAAGGCACAAAAGTTTTCAACTACGTAACAACAACGCGAGGGCAGATTTTTCTTTGTATTTCATTTCTGAAACTTGCAACTCTGGCGGACAAATTGATGACCTACGCGATTTAAAGATGACAACAACAGCTACACAGGGTCTGTCTGAAGTTGAAGAAAAAAATAACTTTTACGGCGACAGATGACCGATAAAAACTTTTGGGCGGCAGTCCCTGCATTCTCGTCTCGCGAGACTCCCTACTGCGAGAAAGAGTCTCACGGGTAAATGGGAGCCATCCCCCCAAAATTTGGGGGGTGAGTAGGCGGCGTATGATTTTTCGTCTGTATCCGGCTTGTCATTGACCTGCTGACTCCGCCGAGTTAGAAGCGAATTGCTAAACATAACGTGGGCTATATAATTGGGAAATGACTCTTTCCGTTTCGGAGCATATCAATCGCGAACAAATTATTGTCGGTATGTATACTTGGCCGTGAAAGCGAGTTATCTAATACAGGAAGTAGTTCGCGGGTAGACACGGCTCTCTTTGAGAATGAATAGTCCCAGTCGAGCGAGTGATGTCATGCTGCCTCGCTTTGAGATTGGAGATTCAAAATGTCACCAGTTTACATGAGAGTCGCTTTGGTCTCCCGCAGGTAGACACGGCTCTCTTTGAGAATGCAGTCCCTGTTGTCAAACTTCAGTGATAGTTTGGAAACCCTCGGCAGTACGAATGCAGGCTGCCACACAATAAACGTTGGAGGGTTCCGGAAATAATGTATGCAAGCAATTGTGTCCGCCGCTACGCGGCGCTGTGATCAGCATACTCGAAGTCGTTAACAACAACACCACCACACGTGGTGGCATGCTCCCGGCGCCTGTTAGTGTCGTTTTCACGGTAAGATCGTCATTCGATTGAGTTTATTTCGTAATTTGGGGCTGTCAAATTAACTTTGACCATGTCTGGCGAATTGAGTTTTCCACGAAAAATTGAGTATTTGTCCAGTAAAACGAAAGCAATTGAGTTTCCTGCCATACGAATACACCAGTTTAGTATTACCATATTTGGAAGTGGGATGTAAACAAATACTCAGTTATCCCCCCCTGCTAAGAGGGATTTGAAGTCGTCAAGATGCTGGCTGGCAGTGTGTAAACGGTGTTAACTGACAAAGCTATCATCTTGTCATTACCCACCACATTTCCAACAAAACACACATTATACTTCCTTGGTTAACTATAGTGCAAAGAAACATAACATTACTGCCGAATTCCCGTGTCCCTGGTCGCTTGTCAACCCCCGGACAACTGCAGCGCATAACATGTGAACTAGCGAAACATCAGGGAGCAATCCCCCATTGACCTCGGCGCACCGTAGCGCCCTCTATGTTTACAAAATATCCCTGTACGGGTGTATTGAGTTTTCAATTTTTTTTTACCACCGGTATTCGGTGGTAAAAAGCGACTTGTATGAATCCCTGAGTCTCAGTGTTGCTATAGTCAACATACAATGTATATTGACTAAATTTCAGAGGACATGGGTATACTCATCCAACTTAACTATCATTGTACCAACGCTTTCATCTTGATATAATTGTTATTTAGATTGTTGCTTTGACGGCATTCACTGATCATTGTTACTAATTGTTGATAAGCTAAATCCAACTTAGTGAGAACTTAGAATTTCTATTTGGTGGGACAGAAATACATGGGCCATAATTCTTTTGCTGTTTTTCAAGTTCCAAGAAAATTTATAATCAGTATGTCACTTCTATTTTCTCAATAACTGTTAGTTGGCTAAGAAATTTCTTATCCTTATCCTGTCTTTACCGTTATGGGATTTTATAATGCCAACGGTAAAGACAAGATTGAATAATGGTAAAGACAGATTATGTCACAATGAGGCAGGCTGAACTGGATTAGTGTGTCTTTCATGGTGAATTTTTCTTGGTACCGGTATACACTTCTAGATTTCTTGTGCTTTGTTTGGTAACAATAATAAACTAGAGGTTCCGCTTTGACCCTTGAGTCGCTGCTCCGGCATGAAGCCTATGCTAGTTGTTTTTTTAAGCAAAAACATTCGTCTCCCCCAACCTCCCACCGTGCCTTGAGTGGGCACATAATTTAAGGGAAAGTGCTATAAAATGAATGTAGCAATAAGTATCCTAAACAAAGCTGCGCATCTAAAAATATTAATTACAAAGAGGCGATTTTCATTGTTGCAGTAACCCAGTGGGGATTCGGGATTTATATAGCAATGAGTGGATTGCCGACATCTACAGCGTCCAACCAATGTGAAATACATGTAATTGTGAAGCATCAACTATTTCGAAACTGATCACATTATAGGAAAGATGCAAAACATACAAGAGCCACACCTATAGTACACAAGCTGTACATACCGTATATAAGTTTCCTGCATCTGCCTTCATTAGTTTCCAAGATATGGAGTGAACAAAAATTGGACAGACAGATAAGCACATTTTGCATGGACCCACGGAAGCACTAGCTCACACCAAAACCTAATTTTAATAGATCATAAGGCCATTTCAATGAAGCTTCCATCCACGTTTGGCGAAATTCCGTGGGGTAGTTCTCCAGATATCTTACAGACAAGGGTTGTATATACATGTACAAGTAGATGGACGGATGGATGTACATGAACGAATGCTTGCACACACACACCAAAACCTAATCAGACGAGGGGCTATCCCAATGAAGCTTCCATCCAAGTTTGGTGAAATTCCGTCGAGTAGTTCTCCAGATATCTTGCAGAAAAAGTCTGTATAAACATGAACAATTAGATGGACGGACGGACGATGGACATGGATAAATGCACACACACACCCAAACCTAATCAAATAAGGGGGCTATCCCAATGAACCTTCCATCTAAGTTTGGTGAAATTCTGTCTAGTAGTTCTTCAGATATCTTGCGGAAAGGGCCTGTATATACGTATACATGTACAAGTACATGGACAGACGGATGGACACCGAACATGGACGGACGCACACACAAACCAAAACCTAATCAGATGAGAGGGCTATCCCAATAAAGCTTCCATCCAAGTTTGGTAACTTCCGTCAAGTAGTTCTCCAGATATCTTGCAGGCAAGGCCTGTATATACATGTACCAGTAGATGAACGGAAGGACGGACACTGGACACGGATGAATGCATGCACACATACAACAAAACCTGATCAAATGAGGGGGCTATCCCAATGAATTTTCCTTCCAAGTTTGGTGAAATTCCATTTAGTAGTTCTCAAGATATCTTGCAGACAAGGCCTGTATATACATGTATAAGTAGATGGATGGACATATGGACATCGCACACGGATGAACGCATGCACACACACCTAAACCTAATCAAATGAGGGGGCTGTCCCAATGAAGCTACCATCCAAGTTTGATGAAATTCCGTCCAGTAGTTCTCAAGATATCTTGCAGACAAGGCCTGTATATACATGTACATGTAGATGGACGGACGGACGGACACCGGGCACGGATGAATGCACACACACACATACCAAAACCTAATCAAATGAGGGGGCTGTCCCAATGAAGCTACCATCCAAGTTTGATGAAATTCCGTCCAGTAGTTCTCAAGATATCTTGCAGACAAGGCCTGTATATACATGTTCAAGTAGATGGACGGACGGACGGACACGGATGAATGCACGCACACACACCAAAACCTAACCAAATGAGGGGGCTATCCCAATGAAGCTTCCCTCCAAGTTTGGTGAAATTCCATCCAGTAGTTCTCAAGATATCTTGCAGACAAAGCCTGTATATACATGTACAAGTAGATGGACGGACGGACGGACACCGGACACGGATGAATGCACACACACACACCAAAACCTAATCAAATGAGGGGGCTATCCCAATGAAGCTTCCATCCAAGTTTGGTGAAATTCCATCCAGTAGTTCTCCAGATATCTTGCAGACAAGCCCTGTATATACATGTATAAGTAGATGGGCGGACGGACGGACACCGGACACGGATGAATGCACGCACACACACCAAAACCTAATCAAATGAGGGGGCTATCCCAATGAAGCTTCCATCCAAGTTTGGCGAAATTCCATCCAGTAGTTCTCAAGATATCTTGCAGACAAGGCCTGTATATATATGTACAAGTAGATGGACGGACGGACGGACACCGGACACGGATGAATGCACGCACACACACCAAAACCTAATCAAATGAGGGGGCTATCCCAATGAAGCTTCCATCCAAGTTTGGTGAAATTCCATCCAGTAGTTCTCAAGATATCTTGGCAGACAAGCCAAGGGGACGGACAGACATCCATCCATCCATCCAGACAGCACAAACACTAGATGTCTCCCCCCAACATAGTTGGGGGAGACATAATAACTCATGACCTACCTCAGTAACGGTAAAGACAGACAATAAGTGCGACACATACTTTTTTTGTCAAATTTGTAGAAAACATGTGCTCTAGCTGTTGCCACCAGGCTGGAGGGAAAATTGCTGCCCACACCCTGGTACTTTTAACAATGGCAGTAGAGCCATTTATATGACATTTCTTCTGTCTAAACGCAACGCTAAACCTTAATTCTCTCTCTCTCATTTCTTGTGCTAAATTTCTTCAAAATACATTCCTGAAAACGGTGAAGACAGTTGAATAAATCCAATCTGAATATTTTTCACATGTCAAGATATGTGATATGGACAGGACTTTATATTCTCATATATTTGACATAATAGTATCCAACAGAAAGATTCTTCTTATCAAATATACTGCAGGCCTGGGCAGGAAAGGCGAGCGATCGCTCCCGCTCTTCTCCACACACGCCCAAAACCTGTAAGGCGACCGATCAGTCGCTCGCCCAAAACATAAGATTGTCAAAAATTCAAAAATGCGACTGATGAATTCATGGACCGTGCTCACTTGAAAATGAGCTAGCTTGGTGCCGGGGCTGATTGGTAACAGGAAGCGGAAATGAATTTCAGCAACGCGCATGCCTCGTAAAGGCAACGTTTGAAAACGGAAGCGGCGTTTCGTATGCTGTTGTCAACCAGATTTCCGTTTTTCTGACAGTTTGACGACAGAATTGACCAGTTCGCGACATTGTCATGCCAGACGGGAAGGGAAACAAAGTTGAATTAAAGACCTTCGAGAAGTGGGGATCAGCTATACAGGCGTATATTGGATACAAAACCGAATTAACAGATGGTCGGCAATATGTAAATTTCGTTTGGTGCAAACTGTGCGCTCGATACTACGACAAGCTCTGTGCTCATCCGAACCTTCGTGGTGCAGCAAAGGAAGGTTTGAAAAGCTACACCGTGGGGACGAATTCCGTGACCAAAAGCAATGCGCAAAGGCACCTGGACGGCAAAGCCCACCAGATCTCACTTCTCATACACTCTGGCCGGGAAGAGAATGCAGGTATCAGATTGTTATTGTATTTTTTTTTTACCCACCGCTCTCCCAGATTCTACAAGGAGAGCTAATGCTCTCCCAAATCATTTTAGGCGAGCATTTTTAGAAGAGCAGTTAGCTCTCCCACTGTATTTTAGACGAGTGAAATGCAGCTCCCCCACCATTTTGCTCCCGCCCAGGCCTGTACTGTGTTGTTTTAATATTATTACCCTCAAACTGCATTTGCAACGATAACGGTGAAGACAAATTCATTTTCAAATTTGAACATTTTATCTTTTAAAACAGTTATCTTTGCCATAATAGACATTTTACAATAAAATGTTTAATAATCTGGCATTTCCAGCAAATCTCTGGTTGTAAAATGTACAATAAACAAAATGTAAAAAAAAAATTGTCTTTACCGTTATTTGTACATTTTCATGAAAATGCCCCATTTATTTACTAATTATATATGTAATGAATGGATGGATGGATGAATGTACTTGGGCACTCCATCGCACCACTAATATACTCATTAAATATGTTGAATAAACCAAAATTGAGACTGTGGGTGAATTGACCTGTTTGTGGGTGAGTTGACTTTTTTTTGTGGGTGAATCGACCTGAAGTTGTGGGTGAATTGGTTGTGGGTGAATCGGTTTGTGGGTGAATTGACTGGATACCGACTGTAGGCCGCCACCATATTTTTACACAAAATCGAGGCTCCATGGGTAGTGACTCTGATCTTGTTCCATGCAGCATAACAGTAATATTGTCAATGGATGCATCACATGGTCTTTGCTACAATGCTAACGTTACTTCAACTCAACTTGGACATCAGTCACTCTGAACTCGAATGTGATTTTATCTCAACTCTGATGTACAGTGTATCTAATTGGCGACACCCTACAGTTGATTGGAGCGAAATAAAAACGCTCTCAGTCATAACATGGACTATTCCTGTAAAACTGTCAATTCACAAAGAAATTATCAAGGAGGAAATGTCGAAAGGAAAACACATCCAGGTGAGTTTTTTAAATCTGTACTCTCCAGAAATACCTCATCATAACCCAAGCTTCTATCAACTTACTATTTTTCACATCTAAGCAAGAGATGAGCACTGAGAGTATTCCGCCAACAGCCACGGGGCTCATGAGGGTGCGATCACTGTGATAGGGGCCGATCGTGAGGGTGCCCTTCCCCAGATGGGTCAGCCCCTGGGCCAGGCGTACCATAAACAGGTTGTTGGGATCTTTGGCATGGAATACAGCCAGTTGCCTCAGCATGGCTGCAAGACGTGCGTTATTCGTACCTGAAGATAAATGAATTATGAAAATCTGAACTTGTAAACATAATGTTAGGGCAATAAATTTGTTTCTGGAAAAATATCCTTGGAAAAGTGATCTGGTGACAAGCTTGTATAATATTTTATAATAAGACACATCCTTATGAAGAATTTGACATACCTGCCCCTACAATACCCATGGAGAGGATGGCGTTGTAGGAGACTTCAGGATCACTGTCGTGGGAGAACTTGCCCAGGGTATCAAGGATCTGGAGTTTAGGATTGGAGGCAGAGACCATAGCCAGAGCTAAGGGCACCGCTCTTCTGATAACAGGCTCCCCATATCGTAACTGAAAATAAAATAAAAACATAATGACACAGCAACATCAATAGGTTGGCAAAAGTTAATCGTTAGTTTGGAGGTAAAAATGTTTTTCATGAATAATATATCATATTTTTGCCAGTTGTAGGATTCATAGTTTGTGGTTCAACAGTGAACATTCACACCAGGGCTCGCTTTAGAGCATGAGAGATGACCTGCAAAAAAAAACCCCTTCCAAAAAATTTGCAGGTCAAATCCAAGATGGCCTGCAATTGCAAAATTTGACCTGCATTTTTTTAATAAGATGATTGTACGAGTGCCGCTAATCCAAGCTTGTTGAAAATTTCTCGCCGTTTGAATTTGCCGTTCGTACTTCGAACACAGCGAGCAGTTCATTTCTGTCACAATATCATGTCCGGTTTTTTTCTCCTTTTTCGTAATGTTGAGCCAGTCGTTAAACCCCCACGATCGTACAGTTGATACTTTTGCCATCACACAATTTATTTCATTATTTGGCAGCCCGGCAAATTAATCTGTCAGTTCATTTTGGCCAGTCTCTCAGCAACAAACGAACGGAAATAGGATTCCTAGAACAGCGGCGCACGCATGCGTAAGGACAGTAAAGGGAGACAACAGTTCTCTATTTCCAAGTAATGCGCGAGTAGACTCCCCTGAACATATTTACTTTTGCCATCGATCTGAACTCGACCACGACGATGTATTTTGTGTTGAAAAAGATGAAAAGTTTTCTACCTTTTGGACATGCCGTCGACGAAAATGATCTCCAGAATATCCACTGAACAGAAGATAATAACAATTTCTGCCACAGAAATTATGACCTGCAATTTTTTTTTTTTTTTGCAGGCGAATTTTCACATGGCCTGCAACACCTCAAATTTGGGCCCTGCACACCCTCACTGATTACATGGATAATTCTTATGACAAAACGTCAAAAGTGAAATCTTACCAAGTGACCAAATGTTCTGAATGACATTTCCACACCGATGTCTTCTCCCATAGATATTAAAGCTATCCCCAAAACCCCAATTCCTGGGAAAACAAGAAAGAGAGAAGAATGAAATTAATATTCATGCAATTTGATAGATAAATCCAATCTATTCAAAAGAAATTCAGATGCAAACAAAACATGCCAAACAGGCAGTATAGGACATTAAGAATGGCATAACTGCTTTACATCCCTGTTGCTACATAAAAAGTTACTCATTCAACTTGACAAGAGTGAAGTATAGAATTGAATCTTATCAAACAAACAAACATTAAACATTTATAAACAATGTTACTATTTATAACCAGACCAAACCTGCTTTGATTTATGCCTTGATCTCCGTCGGAGATATACAATACAAACGTTAAACGCCAGTTTAAAACCAAAAGTTATCTCCCCTGGGGAGTTATCCTCCCCAGGGAGTCATCTCCCTTCAGGGGAGCTCTCCCTACTCTCTCCTGGGGAGTTATCCTCCCCCAGAGAGTAGTCTCCCTTTAGGGGAGCTCTCCTGCTCAGCCTGGATATAAAAGCCAGCTCCCAGCATATACTCCTCCTCTTTCTCATTGTTTTTACAAACCGAGACCTGTGGTGTACAAGGCCGCGGAGTGAGGGGAAGGATGGGAGGGCCATTACATCAAAGCAGGTTTGGTTTGGTTATAAATAGTAACATTGTTTATAAATGTTTAATATTTATTGCCCAAACCGACACCTGCTTTGATTTATACCTCACTACCAACATATGGAGGTGGGAACCTCGGCCTTAAAGGAATTGCAATAGCAGGCTGAATATCCGCTGAGATAATCACATACAAGACACAATAATATTCAACAAGAAACCTTAGCTAGAAATGCAATACGAAGCTGCGCATCAAAAAACCCCTCGGCTCTGGGTACATTCATAATGTATTAAATTTGAACCAAGATGTCAGGAACACCAAGCAGTCAAGTCACAAATATACAGATTATCAAAAATTTTGCAATTAGAAATGACCCCTAAGATTTCCGTCCAATCAGAGAAACCGGTATTCATTACATAAATTTCTTGATGCATCAATGATGTATACCAAATTTTACATCGAGCATTTGAACGGTATCAGAGATAGAGATCATTAATGATTTCGCATAAATTAAAGATGGCCACCCTTCCTTCTCGCCACTCAGAGGAACTGATGTGGTTATTCATTGAAATTTCTCTTGATACATTGATGCTGTATACCAAGTTTCGTATAGAACACTGAAATGGTATCAGAGATATACATCATTAAAGATTTTGCATAAATTAAAGATGGCCACCAAGGTTTCCGCCCAATCAGAGAAACCAGAACTGTCATTTGTCGTAAGTCTCTTGATGCATCGATGATGTATACCAAATTTTACATCGTGCACTTGAACGGTATCAGAGAACGAGATCATTAATGATTTTGCATAAATTAAAGATGGCCGACCATCCTTCGCCCCACTCAGAGGAACTGATGTGGTTATTCATTGCAAGTCAGTTGATACATCGATGCTGTATACCAAGTTTGGTATAGAACACTTAAATTGGATCAGAGATATATATCATTAAAGTTTTTGCATGAATTAAAGATGGCCGCCAAAGTTTTCGGTCAATCAGGTCCCGATTCAAAGTATCTGGATGTATCGATGATGCATACCAACTTTCATATAAAACAACTGAATGGTAACAGAGATATGTATCATTATCGATTTCGCATAAATTAAAGATGGCCTCCAGGATTTCCAGCTAATCAGAGAAGCCGGTTTGGTAATTTATTGAAAGTTGCTTGATGTATAGATGATGTATACCAACTTTCGTATTGAACAGTTGAATGGTTTCCGAGATATGGATCATTATCCATTTCGCATAAAATTAAAGATGGCCGCCAAGGTTTTCACCCAATCAGGTCCCAATTAAATAGGCTTCTGGTCCTTGACTAGGTAAATAAGCATACCAAATTTGGAATTCTTCAGTGGAACCGTTCTCCGGCTATCTCGCTCACGTACAGACGTACGGACGTACGGACGTACGGACAGACGGACGTACAAGACGACGACAATACCCCATGGCCAAAATTGGCCGAGGGGTAAAAAGGTAATCATGAATATAAGTAAGTGGCTACTTATCTTGTTGCATGTCTCCATGCAAGTAGCTGTTGTCTTGGATGTGGAGCACAAAGATACCCTCCGTATAGGGACTCATGGAATCTTGCCAGGAATGAGCACTTGGAGGGCAGCGAGTATGAATTGGGAAGAGTTCTGTCTCCAAGATAACATACCAGGTGTCCAATTCTGTGATAGTGGTAGTGGTGCGAGAAATTACTGCCATATGAAACGTGGACCCGAGCACACGAATCCAGCGAGTAAACAGGGATGAGAGGGGTCTAATGGTACGCCCTCGTACCCAACCTGACGCTTAGAACCACCTTGACCCATAGTCAGTCCACATTCCGCTTGATATCCAACTCTGTGTACTTTAGCCCTTGATGCTGATACTGTACTGTTAAGAGTTGATAGCGGAGCTTCTGAGACTACGTCTTCATCAATCCCTGAGATGGACTGGAAGAAGAAAACAAAGCTTTAACTCTTTGCTACTTGCTGATAGTCTCGTTTGTCAGCCTTGTATGTTCGGATAAATGCATGCGAGAGGATTTTGTTATAGACAGTCTTTTTTTGAAGCAATATATTTGCATGTAGCTTGATTGAAACCCCGCTAAATATATATATTTTCAGAAAGCCCATACTTTAATTAATCTGTCCTTCAAAATATCTGCCCATTTGTGTCTAAAATAAAACCAGACCAGGCGAGAAAATGAAATAAACAAAAAAAAAAATCTCTGATTTCGACAACATTACCGTGAGTGTATGTCCCAGCCAAATGATAGTTTCCATAAAAAATCTCTTCACGATTCGCCCAATTCAACCGGACGATCGTGCTAAAATACCAGTGCATCGTCCGTGTGGGTTTTAATCCGACATATAAATCCGAGAAACCCTTTATTTCCATTGTAAATCCAACAGTCGGCTCGCTAAAGTTTCAATGAAGCCATTTTCTTTGGCGAGAAATTCAACCGGCACACGCAGACAAGGCGGCCGGCCAATCGCTGCCATTGTCTCACACGTCTCAACTAATCGGGCTTCGCGATACTAACAGAGCCCGATCGAGGTCAATTGGTCACGCTATCAAAGAATGATCACATCTCTATCCAATCAAATCCTTCGTTATTCAATCCTATCCAATCAAATCACTCGTCACAGGTCGAAAGACCCGGAAATGACCTTTAAAATGAAACCAATATCTCTAACATTCTACCGCGGGAAATGGGATTTCGATAGCGTTGAAAATGGTCAAAAAACGGCAAATTCTTCGCCGATTTTCTCAATTTTCACCACAAGGAAGGTACGTCTTCAATAAAATAAACTTGTTATACGTTTATTGCATGATTTACAATAAAATTTGAACGTATATTGTCGACTATTTCCTTGTCCAACGATGTGGACTACCGACGACCTCTCACTTGACGAACATTTTACTGTGCGGCGATTTTTTTGCGTGGTGGTGAATTGCAGCCGGTTTCGGCCGTTATGGGTATATATGATGCCGGCCGGTTTTGGCCGGTATAAGTACGAAAGGGTTAACCTGACATGACACAAACAAAAACTGCAGTAAAGACAGATCAAAATCATAATTGTGGCAAGCTTTAAAAGATAACTTGAGAGATGGCGGATGGCCAACTGATCTATTACTTTTCATAGGTGACCTAAAAAGAACACAGATGTGATCATAATTCTCAACAAACAGAACCACGGACGGTGACGCAGTGGTTAATTATGGAGTAGTAATAGAAGTTACTTATCTTTGAATGTCATCCATGAAGCTGTGATCATGGTTGTGGTGATCAATTTACCACCACAGTAACCCGGGTACCTGGGCACCATGAGATCGGGAGTAAGCATGTAGGAGAGATAATTACAAACAAGACAATAATATTCAACAAGAAAACCCTGGCCAGAAACGCAGACAGGTAATCATGAAAATAGGGCCGGTGATAATTAATGGTTCGTTTCCCGTAACCAGCCCTCATCTATATTTTGAGGGCAAATAATTAAAATGCATGAGGGATTTACATTTCCATGAGCAAAACCCGCCCATTTTCTTCATATTTGAACACAATTGGTGCAAGTTAATAATTATTAATTAATAATTATCGCACTCAGCATGTGTATTTTTACAACCAAGGTCACGAGAAACAAACAATCAACCAGCAGTGGCCTAAGTAAGTGGCTACTTATCTCGTTGCATGTCTCCATGCAAGTAGCTGTGGTCTTAGATGTGGAGCACAAAGATACCCTCCGTACAGGGACTCATGGAATCTTGCCAGGAATGAGCACTTGGAGGGCAGCGTGTATGAGTTGGGAAGAGTACTGTCTCCAATGTAGCATACCAGGTGTCCTATTCTGTGATAGTGGTAGTGGTGCGAGAAATAACTGCCATAATGAGACGAGGACCCGAGCCCACGAATCCGGGAGTAAACAGGTATGAGAAGGGTATAAGGAACGCCATCGTACCAAACCTGACGCTTTGAACCACCTTGACCCCATAGTCAGTCCACATTCCGCTTGATATCCAATTCTGTGTACTTTAATCTTTGATGCAGATTGGACTGTTGAGAGTTGACAGCGGAACCTCTGAGTCTACTCTGTGTCTGTGTCAACTATCTGTACTTTACTGTTGCTGACACTGGTGACCTGAAAGTAATTACATTATTAATACTCACAAAGTGTCAGTTCTTGCGTTGAAGCTGTGAGTTGACTGTCAGAAGACTCAGTTGATATGATCTAGAAGATCATAGCTCTAACCTGAAATGACACAAGCAGAATCGCAGTAAAGGTAAAGAATATAACTCACCATTGTGTCAGGCTTGATTGTTGACTTAAGAGTCTATGATTTGCAATCTGAGCTATAACTTCTTCACTGGTGATCAACTAGTATGTGGACTTATATGTTTGAGAGATGAGATGAGATGATACAGCAAGCTGGCAGACTTGCTGCGATGATACAAAATGCCGCCCCCCCCTCTTTTTGAAAAGTTACTAGACCATGTGCTGGGCAGCCACCCATGGCCCAAGCCTGGTCACTCTATCTGATTGCACTGACATGTCTCTCAGATAGAAGTTAGTGAATGTGGAATTTGCCGTCCAAGCACAAGCCTGAACAATTTCACTGAGGGATACGTTCTTCCATAACGGCCATGACGTAGCGATGGCGCGAATTTCCTGCAGAAGACAGTAGCGGAGGAGCGTCAATGGCCAATTGATATGACCACTTAATGGTTTCCTTTAACCACGAAGCAATGGTATTCTTAGTAATGTCACGTGTCGCCGAGGGACGAAGAGACAAGAATAACAGACGACGCGAGCCCCGACCGGAATCGGTACGAGTGAGATAGTAGCGTATGGCTCGAACAGGGCATAACAGAAAGGTCGTCTTCTAGACCATGTACAAAGTCTGATAACGCAGGAATGGAGTACAAACGTAGCGCACACGGACCTAAGCGAACAGACTCATTTTTGGCGATGAACTCCGGAATAGGCCGAAACGATACACGAGACCAATCCGCCGTCCAGGTCATCGATGATCTCTCAAGAGCATGAAGTTCAGACACTCTAGACGCCAAAGCAAAAGCCGCCAGAAAAGCCGTCTTGTAGGCCACAGCTTTAATAGAGGCGGACACTAAGGGTTCAAAGGGCGGATGAATCAGAGCACACAGAACCACCCCAATATCCCATTTAGGTAACAGCTGTCGAGTACGGCGAGACTGTAGCGCGAACACCCGAATGAGCGCAGAGATATTGTCGTTTAGACTAATGTCGATGCCTGCAGAAAGACGTAAAACCCTCGCCAAAGCAGACCGATACCCCTCAATGGTACTGATTTGAAACTTCTTGTCACGATGGAGATGGAGAAGGAAAACAGCACTAAGGAAACAGAGGTAGAATCGGGATTGGCATCACGTTCTCGGCACCGGGAGACGAAATAGACCCATTACGCTTGATAGCTACGATGTAAAAGACCGACTGGGGTTGAAAAACATCGTCTTTATTTTTTATTTTTTTTTAATTATGTGAAGTCTGGCATCCCACCTAGACTATCAGCCTGAAATGAACACCCCACATGACGATGTGGGGGACTGCCACCCAAAAACAGAGGTGGAAATAGAGAGGTCAATACCCGCCTAATGGATTGAGGGATGACGTCTGTAATAAGACAGAAGGCACTGCAGTGACCGAAGTAGACTGCGATCATAATGATTAAGGTCCTGCATAGAAAAAGACAAGTCCTACTAGTTGATGACCAAACAACTAATGCCCGCGTCTAAAACTGGTCCAACGGTCTATACGGGACGAAGCACTTGAAGGAGAGCCATAAACTTGACAGCACCAGCTACAAAGTGTCACACTGTGTAACCATAAGGCTTACATCAATTTGAATGAAGCATGAAACTTACTTTCTCTCCGTGCTTGAATAACAGGAGATGAAAAATGAACTTCCTGTGATCGAACCACAAGGGGCACCACCGTAAGTAAACCGCGATGTGAACGGTCCAAGCGATGGGGGTAAACCCGCGATAAAGACGCATCGCCGAATCGTCCTATTAGCTGTAGGAGAAAAACGACGTAATGCGAAACGCGACGTAGTGATTTTCCCAAAATCTTAGAAATCAGTTCAAATTTATTGTACATAAACGCTCACGAAAGAGCAGGGTAAAACCTTAGAAATGTACGAGAAAAATGACGTTGAGGGGAACAGGAACGACGTTAGTGAAGATGAATCTGAAAACTGTAGTCGAAACTGGAAAATTTCACAGTGGAGTACGAAACAAAACAGTCGTAATCTACGAGACTTGTAATGAGATTTGAAATGCATCTAGGAGATGAACATCATCAATGTTCCCAGCGATAAAACGAGAGCATTAATCCGAGGAAGTAACCTCCCTGACAATCAACACCAAGAAACTTCCGCGTAAACTAGGAAGATCTTAAATAAGATTAAAAATTCCCCGAAGAGAGCCCACATGTTGATGTCTCTCGCCGGTAGATGAACCAAAAGGTCTTAAATGTCACAAATTGAATTGACCAACCAAAACAATGTTCAAACAAGACTCGCCCCCTTATTAGAGGTCCACTGCACATAAAACCTCAAATGGAATAGAATAAATTATCCGGTTTTTAAATAGACAAGCTCAGCTTAATCTCCGTGGCGCAATCGGAAGCGCCCGGTTGTCTTACCTTAATAAAGATAAGGATGAAATAAATGCTGTAGACCAAAAGATGTTTGGACGAAGCTATCTAGGAGAAAAATATTGCTAAAGAGCAGTCTGTGGTCAATAAATACCCCACGTGTCGAACGAGAGCAATTCTAAAGACTTCTCGGAGAAATAAACCTCAAGCAAATAATCATAATTTCTCAGAAAAGGAAAAATAAGATTAAAGCTCAACCCAATTTGAATTGTACATCTAATACAATACAGCGCTGGGAAAATTTGGATGTGACAAATGAATACATCACAATGCAATATTTACTAACAGAAAAATGTGATCCAAAGAATAGCACAATTTCTTAATAAACATCTCGTGAACTCTATTGTTGTTCAACACACCCTTGATTACACAAAGAGTGTAATAAGATAGCTCATTAATATTTACAGGGTTCATACACTTACACTAAAACAAAATTCCAGGAGTTTTCCAGGAGTTTTCCAGGTCAATAATTTCAAATTTCCAGGTATAATTTTATTGCAATTCCAGGAGTTTCCAGGACTTTTTCACGGGTTATTCAAGCATGGTTTTGAAACTACTACGTAAGATCATGTTCCTTTATAAAACACTTTAACAGAGTCATATGTCCATGTCCGATTACGTTCAACATGTATCTTAATGATCAATGTTTATCTGAAAATGTTTCTCCAGAAAGGGAAGTTTAACTACTTAGTATTAGTCAGTTCTTTAGCTTTCTCCTCAAGTTTTGAACACAGCTCTACGACTTGCTGTTGCTTGACTTTAGCAGTCCGTCTTAAACTGTTCGATTTCGTTATAAATGTTATTTGTCCCGTAGCCTCAGCTTTTTCAGACATCTCATCGGCAGATTTGGTTAACGAGATCACATCAGTTTCCAAGCGTTTTCTTTTCACTTTCAGATCATCAATTTCTTCTAATGTCGTCTTCCGTTTCTTGGCAATGTGAGCACTCTGTTTCTCTTTTCGTTGTTCCTCAATATGAGACATGTACTTCTGTCTCGCTGATGAAGCAGACAGAAGTAACTGCTTTGACATATGTACATTTGAAATTCCACCAACACTATCTAAATGATCACAGATTACACGTTGAGCCACAACTGATTCCTCATGCAAGTTCTCTACTTCAATTTGGCGATTGACAGAAAATCCCCGTTCCACAGAGGCCTGTCCATGTGACATGAGCAACAGGTGTTTCACAACTCTCCATAACGCACTGAAACACTCATTCGAGGCCATAGAATCGAACAGGAGTATGTCAACCCTACTTTTTTCTGTGTCGCCATATGGGTTGAACTCTTTGAACGTTGAATGGTTAACAGAAACAGTTGTGTCCAAAAATTCATCAAACTGATGAATTATGTCATCGCAGGCTCCAGCACCTCCTCTGACTCGATTTGCTTCCACCAGGTTGGTCAGGATTTTGGTCAATCTGTTTATGCACTCTGGTTTTGACAGGGCCATCTGTCTGGGATCGAGACAGCACATAGAATTGGTCAGAGGGTACTTCAACGGACACTTCTCCAGTACTTTTAGAGTAGTTTTTATCAAAAAGTCCTTGCATCCCATTTTCAGATCCATGACTTGCCGGTCGCTAACTGTACTAGAGGATTTGATCTTTCTTAGCTCTTTCTCAGCTGCAAAGCCTAAATCTACTTTGCTGTAAGTTTCGTGGATTTTTTTATCCGTGGGGTCAAGCTTCATCACTTTGTTGACATTTGTTGCTGCCTTCATGACATCGCCTTTCAGAAACCTTTTCAGAAGACCAACCAATAGCCTCTGCAAGTCTTCAGAAATAAAAGGCAACATTGGTTTATCAGTTTGGTAAGTTACCAGGAAGGGTGATACTACATTCGCTATGGACAAGAAAGACAAGAACTTGACCATAATCAGCGGATCTCGAGTGGCAGCTACTACTGTGTCATATGACATTGTTTTGGGGTTTGGATAAGTCCCTTGAGTGACCTTGCGCACATAAACTTTAACGCTTGGCCATATGTCAATTACTCGTTGTATAACGGGTACATTTTCGACCCATCTGTGAGCACAAAATTTAAGGGGGAAAACATCTGTTCCTGTTGCTTTTACATAGTCTTCCCTCCTGGCCGGCGTGTCTTTGAAGAGCTTGTGTAAGCTTTTCAAAACATTCTGTATGTCCCATCCTGATGCTGTTGCGCCATTCTTGAAGGCACCATGCACAATATGTAAGCCACAGCTTCCGACACTTAAAAGTGATCGATCATATGTCGTAGTCATCCTTTCTTGCATCAGGCGATGAAATTTCCAATTTACATTGGGTCCGTCCATTGACAGTTGTAAAGTTTTGCTGATGTTAAGGCCTTCAGTACATTTATCAAAATGTTCAAGCATGTCCTCAGCTGTGGCATGTCCCATGAATGAGGATCCGTAATAGCGAGTCTTCACCTGAGAAAATGAATGCCTTACATTAACCAATGAAATGCCTCAATAAAGCTTATCAAATATTAAAGATGCAATATGTTATCACTTTATACTTGTTTTTCTTTTACACAAAATGAACTGTTTATTATGTTCATTGATCTTTGTTCACTATTTATTTGAACATGGGCTGTGCAATATTTTATAATTTGTCTTCGTGTTCAGTCTTAATTACACATTTATCATTCTCCCATAATAGATTCATTTATCATTCTAGATTCATTTATCATTCTCCCATAATAGATTTAGTAATAAATCCATTTATTATCAATAATAATTTTCCATACTAAAAATTACCTGTCCTCTTTCCCATAATCTGGCATGGATGTCCATTTGTTTATTCTTTGTTTCGTTATTCTGGCTCTCATCAAATAGCAAAACATAGCCATCTTCATCAGAAATCCTGTTTTTCAACAGGTCTTTGAAGTGTGGTGCAATGCCAAAATTGCAAAGGTAGGAGCATTTCCTCTCGCCACAACTGAACTGCTTGGCAATGTCCGAATCTGGGAACAGTTTAGCAAAGACTGACTGAATATCTGCACAGGAATTAAACGAATAGTGTGACTGAACAACCTTCAGTGTCCATAGAATTTCCGCCTCAAGGCACTGGCTACGGCTCACGAAAGAAGTAAGAGTTGACGGTGTCGACTTGGGTTGTGTTGGAGTTTTAGGTGCCTGTCCTTCGTTATTAGGGTTAAAGAAATCTCGAATGGTGAATCCAGTTGCTGATTGTCTCTGTTCAAGTAACTGTTTGTGTTTAACACCCTTGGCGTGACTACGAATGGCAGGCTCCCCCATATTGGAAATATCAAACGTTTTTTGACAAACTTTACACCTCGCGTTGGACTTATCTGCACCCCGTTCCAACCAGGCGGTGTAATTTGGTTGACTGAGCCAGCGCTCGCTGAAGACACATTTTCCAGGGGGCATAGTCAAGGTTCAAAAGTTCACCGAAGCGTGTCAACATTGACGGTAAACAAATTCTGAGCGGGAATTCTGGCAAAAGTGATTGAAGACCACTTTACGGCGAGTACAACTCTTAATCATTGATGTCGCAAACGAACTCAGTGAGTAGTCTCCCTTTATTCAGTTTCCCTTTACGGCAAGTCGCGCACCTGTCACGACAATGAATGTTCGACGACCGGTCACCCAACATGAACAATGATAGTTTCGATTGATTTGATTACAGTTTACGGAGTTTCAACGTATATCATAACATTTAACCAGGCAAAAACGTTCGATTCGTGTGATTTGATTAAAATTAAGGAGTTTCCAGGACTATCACTTCATTTTTTAGGACATTCCAGGACTTTCCAACACTAGAATTAAATTCCAGGAGTTTTAAGGAGTTTCCAGGAGTCGCGCGAACCCTGTATTTAACAAAGAGCCATAGTGTATAGCTTTTGGCTTGTAATGATGAAGACAAACGCAACAACAACAACACGTAAACACAAAGACAGAGGAAAAACTCTGCAAGTTTCCTCTTGTTTTCTTTTTATCACAATGATATCCAATAAACGGAAATTACAACACTTGATAAAACAAGAGACTAAATTCTGGTAGGAGTAAACGAACTGCATGCACAGAAGCAAACCTCCCACAATTGAAAAAAGTCGGCAACACAAGAACAAATGACAGACTGCAAACTTTTACTCTGCAGCCTGTAATAATCAGAAGTCATAACACTTTGAAGCATTTTTATTCCGTGAAGACAAAAACTTTTACCTTCAGTCCGACACTGTAAACATTCTGCCAAGTAGCTGTAAACACAAACGCGACGATCCAAAACACGGGACGAGAATATACGTCGCAAATGGAGGTCGTAAATCCGTAATGTGAACATTCAAAGCCGAGAAGAAACGCCCTTCCATAAAATGAGAGGCGGTTTTCTCTAGATAAATAGCAGTGGAAAATTTAAATCGTAAAGGAGATACAGAACGATTTTTATTCCTAATGTAAGAAACAGCCAGAGAATGACCAAATGACAAAGGAGTCAGCAAAGTACACGCGGTGAAATCAAATTCTTTTGTCAGACGGGGACAATGGAGTGATCCGACCGACATGACCTGGCCATTGTCTGACTGAACAAAGGAACCGGTTTCCCAAGGCCTCCTGACAAAGCAAGACCTGAGGAGGCTAGGCTATCAAGTACACCTGAATTACCTTGTTGTACAACCGTCCCACTAGGTGGTATAAATTCCCCAGACTCAGACGAAGGAGTCAGACTTCTATTATTACGGGATAAATCTAACCCAGGGCCCAGATCTTGATTGATTTTAATGTCCTCAACTAGAGAAATTTCCACCACCCGTCTATCGACTTCCGATAGATCGGGGTTCTCAGAAGCCTGAAGCAAATATGACCTACGGGCTTGAGCATAATTTTTCCAAGTATCATTATCCCAAGACACACATTCATTACACGTGTTATTTCTATAACAAATTTTGTCCTTACAGACAAAACATCGCGTATGGGCATCCAAACGAGTCGAAATACGACCGCACGCATGGCAAGAATTTGAAGGGATGGGAACAGAATACTCAGACATTATTTATGAAAGAAAATATTTCGGAAATAAACTTTGAACAAAAACAACTTGTGTGACAACAACAACTTGTATAAACTTTGAACAACAACAACTGTATTGCAATCCAACTCCTGACGTGCACCACTGGAGGTACAAACGAGAAAGAGGAGGAGTATATGCTGGGAGCTGGCTTCTATATCCAGGCTGAGCAGGAGAGCTCCCCTAAAGGGAGACTACTCTCTGGGGGAGGATAACTCCCCAGGAGAGAGTAGGGAGAGCTCTCCTGAAGGGAGATGACTCCCTGGGGAGGATAACTCCCCAGGGGAGATAACTTTTGGTTTTAAACTGGCGTTTAACGTTTGTATTGTATATCTCCGACACGACGGAGATCAAGGCATAAATCAAAGCAGGTGTCGGTTTGGGCAATAAATAATAGTTTTTTTAAATATCTTGATGGAATATCTGTACCAACACACCTTGTTGTATAGAGAGATCTGGTCCTGCAGGTTCCTTCTTTGTTTCCTTTTTGTCATCTTTCTTCTTATTTTTATCTTCCTTCTTCTCATTGTTATCCTGTAACATAGAATATCACCTTTTTTTTTTTCACTTAGTCAGAATATGATCAAACATTGGCTATTAAAGAATATCGAAAATATCAAACATGGACTCACTCGTAGGACTACTCATTCAGAATATTATTCAGGCCCAAAAGATCAAACAGTCCGTCAGAATACATTTATCACCCACTCAAAATATCAAACTCATAATAAACTCAGGATATCAGACACTCATTCAGAATTTCAAACTCACTCAAAATATCAGCTTCCTTCTCAGAACATCAATTATTTCTACTCCCAGAAGATCCTAGGCAAGCCATTGGTCGACAGTGGTCACGTGCCGTTGGGATAAAAACAAATATCAAACTGCACTGGCTGACCCAGTTGACTGCAGTTTGTAATGTAAACAAACATGGCAGCTGAAGTGTTCTGTCAGCGACAGAACTGGAAATAAAGAATATGTCGGATATCAACTTTGTAAACCTGACCGATAGTATGTGCGACTGTTCCTGGAATATCTGGAAAAGGTAGTGTACGTGAGTATGTGACTGTGAGTAACAGTTGACGAAAGCCGTCTGACGCTTGACTTCGCTTCGACAAACTCGCCTCGGTACGATCACATGCGCCGGTACAATGTGAATGATGTGGAAGTTTACCCCTGATATTCGCGTTTATTCTTATTTGACGTGTACACTTTTAGATTACTTGAATCAAAATACTGTTAGCAGATAGAAAACATTCTTAGAATACGTTGTTTAATTCAAGATTGACCATGTTCAGACGTTTTTTGTTCGAAAACTGTGCCGCCTTTTTCACCGACTCGACCCCAGCTCGGCCGATCAGGCGAAGAGTTAGCGCTGTATGGTCTTTTGACTTATCATTTCGAGCAGAAGTCATGATTTCTTGTCATATTTCTATGAAATATGACCAAATCTACAATGCTAATTTTGAATATTTCAAAATATTTGACG
>JAVTVY010018997.1:0-76171 GCA_036873755.1 Hanleya hanleyi | reverse complement strand
CCAATTTTGACCCTCTAAGGAGCAGCTATCCTTAAGTCATGTATTTCGCATATCCACTAATCTAATTCATAAAGGGTAGTTCGGTGACCGAGTGGAGTGGTCTAAAGAGCTAGCCTCATACCGCTGAACCGGCACGGGTTCGAGCCCAGCTGGTTCATGTGTGAAAGTTTGTCAGATTCTTGCCAACGGGCTGTGGTTCTCTCCGTGTACTCCGGCTTCCTCCACCAACCAAACTGACTGTCACCATATGAGTGAAACACACTTGAGTGTGACATTAAGCCAATAATCCATAAAACGCAATATTGCGCTGATTTCAATGTCTCTCATTTCTTGTGGAACATGAAATAATGATGATATATAGCGCGACTTTTTTTTATTTTTTGCTGAAAACCTCAATAGCTAATTTCCGTGTCAAACATCGCACGACCATTATTGTATCAAGATGTGTGCACCGAATTAATGATATAAATAACATTTTCTTGTTTTTCTTTCTTAGAAGGATTTAAGCGACAAATAGTATTCAGCGATGCTAGAACTAATTTTCAAAATGGCTTACCAAGCCGCTTCTCAGATTCGGTCAACGTTATTATGGTAATTCGTTGAGTAAATTATTGGCTTTCCTTTCCAGGTCACGACGCATGCGTCTCATCCCACGATGGTGTGGTACACCTCGAACTGGTGGCGCCTCCAGAACTATACTACGTCACTATGATTCCATTCACTATATCACTTTCATAGCCTCTCAACGTTGTATGTACCTCATATAATTATGATAGTATCTGGCATCAATAAAGGAAATCCATCAATCGATATATTGTTTTGTCTGTATAGGCTTTTTCCAGTTTTGAAAGATTTGACTTTGAAAATTCCGATTTTCTCTGCGTTTTCTGAATATACATTTTTGGAAATGTCGCTTTGAAATACACTTTCGAAGCTGATGCCCAACTGTCTCGCTGAAAAGATGGAAATCGAAAATAGGAAACAGATTCGTTGAGTAAATTATTGGCTTTCCTTTCCAGGTCATGAAGTATGCTTTTTGAGAAACTTCGAGTGGAGGCGCTTGATGATATAGCCCTGTTTCACGAGTTTCTCCAATAATGTTTTGTGGCGTTGATTAAAATCGTTACATTTAACACATGATCTAGCAAATGTTACTAGGCAAGATATACATACGCCATATGCATGTCCCTCTGTTGTATTACTGTCCAGATAGGGATAGTTTAGGATGTCGAAATTCTAATCATCTATTTTGTCGTAAACTCAATGTGAGAGAAGACACGCTTCATTTTTATAGATATATAGGTCTAAATAAGATGTGCCGCTATGGCCATATGTAGTTTCCTTCAAATCCACTGAAGGTGGACATATATCCTTCAATACGTCATTTATATAGCGGTTGTCCACAGCAAGAAGGTCGCCTATATAACGTTTGGTGAATGAGAAGGAACGGGCTTTGAAATAATCTGTTTTGAAAGCGTCGACATATAGTCGTATTCATAAGAGAACTGGTATAGGTCAGCCAAGAGGAGTGCACAATTAGTACCCATTGGAATACCTATATGCTCTTAATATATTGTATGAGAAATTCAAGCAACTCTACAAACAAAGAAAAATCTCATGAATTATATCCCTTGTATGTAATAGAGCTAAAGAATGCTTTATGGCTCCTGACATTAATATATCGGCGATCACTGATACTATTAATAAACAAAGACGGACAATAAGGTCCTGATGAGGGATTGTAGTATAGATAGTCGAGAAATCCCATGTGGATACATGTCTGTACGGTGCGTGACCACTAGCATCAAGTTCTTTCGTAAGACATTTTGAGTTTTCAATATCCACATGCAGTCAATGCCCGAGTTCTTGGAAATAGCGGCGCAATAACTTTCCCAAAAAGCTTTCACCTCCTGAAGGGCCCTCATCAACAGGGTTGAAAGAATGCCGTTGTCATAAGCATTTTATACGCTACGTTGCACACCGTATCTACAAGCTGCCTGTCTGAGCTGTACCTAATATACCAGCGAAGGCACGGAGTTTATTATCCAGCGTTGGCAGGGTAGCTTTTTTACCATAATCCCGAATATATTTGGCAACATTAATGCGCATTATAGTATGATACTAGATTCCCGTCAGAATGGCAAGACAATACCTTGTGAATTCTTGATTTTGGTGAGCAATACAAATTACAAAAATCGTCAATAATCGCTTGAACTTCCGCTTCGGTCGCATTTTCATACAGTTATTCAAAATGTCGCCAAATCGTCTTCCCAAGTCGGAAATAATATCATCTATTGCATGACTCTTTTCAAAGTTTCTGAACAATAATTTGTATTAAAAAAAACACCAACCCTTTTATTTGACAAAAGTCGACAAAATTCTGCACAATGAACCAAAACGTGTAAAAACCAAATTCTGCACAATGAACCAAAACGTGTAAAAACCAATGTAACCACCCAGGCGAAAACAATAGCAACACATCTAGACGCAGTAATTAGAGATGGTTTTGATTTTTTTCTATTAATTCGGATGAAATAGTGATTTAGGATTAAACAAGCTTCCGATATAATTGCCCATTATGTGTACACATATTTGAAGAACAATTGTATACATCCATTGGGCCCTCAGTGACTCATTGCCGTCCTTGTGTGATCAACAAAAAATCATTTCATTGACAGACAGTGAAACATGTACCAGTGCAACTGCTCCTGTGCACATTTGGGCTCTATTCGCCTAGACTGGCCCCTATTTCCCCAATTAGGAGGGGTGGGTGTAACGTGCATCCGTTTAAGGTTCTGTCCATGACTGATTGGACTTTCCGCCACTAGTGAGTTTAAACGGATTAGCTGGCACTCACGATATCATTTGACCCAGAAAGTTGCACTAACTTGGGAAGGGGACAGGAAACATATGTCAGGAAATATAACAAAGGCGCAACATGGATGCAAAGCAGTATTAGACGATATGTGACATGCTGTTGATGAGAAGTTTATTGAACACTTTTTCTCCGGGAACGATATTTGATCTGACGATACTTGATCTCGCAATAAATGCCTGGCGTGATAGTAAAATTTATTACGTTTAGAAATACCAATGTTGTCAATCATAATTTTACGGGAAATGAGGACCAACTCATTCGACTTAATATTATCACGGTGATTGACAAATGGGAATTTCCTTTCATTTCAAAGTGTCACAAATTTCAAACTTGTCTTTCCTAATCATGCTGATATCTATACAGGAGACACAAGAAGGAGAACGTTTATTTGGGTATGAAGAAATTATACCATAGTCAAATGCATGCCGGATAGGGCTCTTGAGGCGATAACAAAGTTTTGGCAGTCTTAATGATTTTTAAATAGTGCTGAACAGCTATCAACAGATAAGCATTCAATCACCTAATTGCAACCGTTATCGGAAATGTACATCTTTGATGTTTTTTCTAAGGAAGTCACATTACTTCAGGCCAATATGGGCCAGTCACTCTGCAATGCAAGCGTCCAGCCCGTCATTGAATATTCAGACGTCGTCCATTTAATTATTTCCGCGTCCATGATTCAAAGGCCTAATTCATATAACAGCACAAAGTATACATAAATATATGTGAGTCTCCTACAAAAGAGAATCGGTTATCAGTTTTCAATGATACAGGCAAGACATAATGATGTTCCAAGAATATCAAATACTTATCGCTGATCAGTCTTCTCAATCCATATTATTTTCGTTGTTCAGTCGTTATCTAGAGAATGATGTACCCATGTACTTTAAGATCCTGATGGTGCTCATATGAACAGTCACAATCAAAGCGTGACTGAGATACATCGTTCTCTAGATGACGACTTTACAGCAAATATCATATGGATTAATAATACTGATCAGCGATACGGATTTGATATTTTTGGAACATCATGCATGATGTCTTGCCGGCATCATTGAAAACTTTTGACCGCTTCTCTCTTGCAGGAAACTAACCTATGTTTATGTATACCAGGATTGTCTTTTTGAATTTGGTGCTAATGCTGTTATATGGAATATGGATAGGTCTTTGGGTTATGGACGTGGATATTCTAAAATGGACAACGGCTGAATTTTGAATGACGAACCAGACGCTTGTAATTGCAATAAGAATCCCATTCTTTGGACCGGCTGGACAGTGGTGTCAGCTTATGAAAATGGAAATGTGGGCAATCCTAATGTCGCTTTTGCCTGCGTAATGACGTTAGCGTCAGGCCTGCAAAAATCCCTTTGTGAGGGACTGGTATTTTTGATTATTTTTAAATAGAAGTCTGTCGTCTATACAGGAAAAGTGACCTAATTTCCGGTAATAGAGCTGTTTTATTCAATCAAAAAATCTACTTCACAAGATATTTCTTGAAGTTTACATTCTGAAATATCAATCTAAAAATTATCTTGCTGGTCAGTTGCATAAAAATGGATTTGCGGTTCAGCAAGTGTGCTTTCTGGTCTATTTTGGTATTTTTGGTGCATTTTTTCCTATACCAAAAAAATATGACACATCAAACCAAGACCAATTCAGGTTCTTTCAAAAAAATCTTTGAATATTGTGTGAAAATATAATTTTTGTTTGGAATGTCCTTCTTGTTCAATCATCAATCCATTTCTATGCAATTGCTCATAGCCTCGATTTCGACGCTGATAATTCAGCATGTAACATCCATGAAAACTTTGATTTCGCGAGGTTTTGATTGGGACAAAAATCAGCTTCAAAATCCAATCTCGAATACCAGAATCATCCAGTCCTGTCATCTTACTGTCAGATGAAGCGGCCATTTTCCAGCGGAAGTGACCCCTTTTGACATATATTTTTAATAGTGTAAAATGGAACACGTCCTTTGAACTCAGAATGGAATTATATTAAACAATTCCTTTAAACAATGTAGATAACGAACACTTTGATGTACCCTCTGTTATTGGAGTTATCAAGGTTCTAATGTCAACGATTCTCTCTATTTTGCCGACGAAAGGATCGGATGGACTGACTCACTCACTGACTCATTCACTCATTATCGGACAATTTGCAAATGAGAGCCTACTTCGTAGGAAAATCCAGCACAAAATGCATTCGCATCTGCATCAGCGATCTACTAACAATAAATTACTCGTTTTGGGATGAATCACGACCTACGTATGGTTACATTTTCAGAATCAATCACTAAATATTCATCAAATGAGCCTAATATAGAATAATATGTTGTTATTCCGGTTCACGTGACCTTGTCTCTTTCATTGACCGCTATTTTCACATTATCACCTTTCTTTCATTGGAGCATACCACACACATCGGCATGTGTGTTACCTGCCTTCATTTCCCACGGCATGACCGTACCTTCCAATCACCCGTCGTGAGATACCCATTTGTGAGGAGTACCAGTATGGCCGGTATGATGTTTCTTGTCTTCTTCGTGGTCGTTGCTACCAGTGTCCAGGGCCTAGCTTTCAACGATCCATGCAACATTAGCCCTAACAGGTGAGCTGTTGCCTATTTCAACTCGATCCATGTGGTAGCCAATTAAGAAAATACGGGCATTTACACCTGAAATGCAGAAATACTAAATCCTAGTTTACACTGTGGGCTGTTATGGAGATATTGCATTCATTAAAATATGGATCACTAATTATCAATTTCTCCAAAGTAGTCCAGACAATCTAGCTGAGCCTATAACAATCTGCCTACAACAGATTAAATTTCAAACGAAATGTCCCAAAACAACATATTAAAAGTTTACCAAAATATATTTGTTAGGAATACATGTACTTTAAAACTAATCTACCCTTATTTCTCTGTTGATACGCCATTTTAATTAGCCCCCTTTAACTTTCCGATCATAGCTTATCATAATGCAGTTATTTCTAGACTATATGCATAAAATTGGGTGCAAGACAACACATGCAAATTCAAAATGGCGGATATACATTGTTTTAATTTTTTTTGTTTATTCTATAATTTGTCCTTCCAGTTAATGACAGTAAATGTATTTTGCCCCACGATTCTTGATCGTATTCATCAGTTACTGAAAGAATAAACCTATAACGTTTTCAACAACGTACTTATATCGGTCACAATACCCATGACTAGATAATAGGACTTCATTTTTTGGTAGTACTCAAATGAATGTTGTTCATATGTCTGGTAGCCTCTAACCTAGGGTTAGTGAAACTTCTGCCAGTCATAATACTCATAAATATTGTCAAATTAACATGCCATGAGAGATGAACAGCCAAACAAATTTTAATTAACTGCATAGATTTTACGATTGTATTTTTTATCGAGTAGTTAATTTGGAAGATCTTTTCGGTCGTGTGAGAGAAGAATTGATTCTAAGTTATTCCACATGCAAAAAAGTTGATGGTGGTATAAAATCCCCAAGAATAAGTCTTATATTGGGGTACTGCTTCAACAACAAAAAATCGTATAAAAAAATCTGATATTTCCCTTGTGTTTGTTTTTCGTATAAATCAATGTTCGTGAGAATGAAGGAAACCAAGAAGTAACACGGATTCAATGGGATTTAGGGTACAGTCAAATATGTACACTTAAAGTAACACGGTGAACAGTCTATTTATTTGCTTATATTTTTACCGCAGTTATATGATACGTCTTATCTTTCATTTTGTGACTTTTGATGGATTGTTAACGTCATTAGATAGACTAGAGCCTACATATCTCACCAATCTATACTACTGGTCGCTGTATAGCTGAAATATTGATGAACGCGACGTTGAATTTGTTTCTCTCTCCCTAATTGTGGATTGGGTTTTAATCACATCACAGCGAATCGGCTCATGATTAAGTCGTTCTGGAAATACAGTTCAAACGGAAGCTTATTTTTCAAGGCGCCAACAACAATAGGAATTCTCGGCTTAAAGACACAGGAATATCTAGAAAATCCAGCCAAATAGCTTCACTCTCATGAAAACAAATAAATGGAACATTTCAAAGATAGATCACCTTAACTAAATTGCATGGTATGTCAAACATGTCCACACTACGTAACACTGCTTCCGAGATTCTACTGACCTGGAGATTAATCAACAGTCAAAGAAAGAGGATCATGAAGGTGAAAAGCTCAGGATATTGGAAACAGCTACCAAACTTATCCAAAATGATATAAAGTGATTGGACAAAATGTCTGTGGTTCAGAAAAAAAGTCAAATATCAAGCTACCGCCATGATTTGGAATGAAATTGTTCAGAATGACATTTCCGTGGTAAAATCGATTTCATTTTTTATAATATTGGCTGCTTTTTTCAATTTTCTGAACTTTTGACTTTCACAGTTCTCTTACTTGGTCAACTCCTGTAGAACCACGAAGACAATGCTACTGAGTATAAACCACCTTTGTCCTACCATTCAATTCAGCTATGCTGACTTTGTCACCGGAATGTTCCATTAATTTGTTAATTTGGATGAAATCATATGATTGAGCTTCTGGGTTCCCTAGATACTGCATCTTCAATACGAGCCCTATTGTTGTCTGAGCTTCGTCACTCTCTTGCAAGTATTTTGGAAATGCCTCTGTTTGATCTGTACCTCGAGGTGGACCTTTCTCGAGTCGTTTTGGTGGCAGAAGCAGAATAGTTTTGTTATGGAATGGCTTTCCTGTTCTGAAGTTACATTACAGGTTTGGTGATCAAAGACAGATGCAGCAAGAAGATCTCTACGCAAGTCGTCTCCCAACTGGTGTGGACCAGTCATCATTGCTGTCTGCACATGACTGAGTAATAGCGTCTTGGAAGTTATAGAATGACCTCAAATTATTTCTTTCTCCCAGGGTATTTTGCATTCTGGCAACAAATTTTCAATTTCAATTTCAATTTATTCACCAGTTCAAATTTATACATACATGATCAATATTATATCTAGAAAACGATGATATCCGTAGCAGTATGTTGACAGAAAGATGTATGATGTATAACTGGGGGTTTGTTCTATCCCAAAAGAAAATAATATAGTATTATAAAACCATCACTGAAGATTGAATATATTGTACTTGATCTCATTTTAGGAAAGCTTCAGTGTAGGTAAAAAAAATTCTGAACCGGTGAATAACAAAAAAGAAAATACCCATGGTCGGCCCTGCTTACAGAATGTGAAATTCAGTCCAGTACGAGATGTTTTTTCAACTGCGACTTATATAGAGAAATAGAGTCTATTGTTTTGAGATGGGTGGGTAGTTTGTTCCACAGCCTAGGACCTTTAATTCTGGCAGTGAAGAATGAAAGATCGGAAAAATAAAAGGGTCGATACAGGTTGATTCTAGAATTTCTAGTAGCATATCGATGCACATTGGATATACGTGTAAAGTAACTCTGGTGGTTAATGGGCAGAAGCGAGGGGTGATAACTGAACTTATGGACGTATTGTAAAATAAGGTAATTGTTGAGTTTTGGTAGGGTGAGAATATTCAGATTTTTAAACAGAGGGTCGGTATGTTCATACCTTCCGGATAGAGATATTATTCGGATGGCACGTTTTTGGAGAGTTATCAATGGAGTAAGGTGAGTTATGTAGGTATTGCCCCAAACAATATTGCAATATGTCAAATAGGGACAAATGAGGGAGTAATACAATATGAATAATGTTTTTTTATTAACATGGTTTTTGATATGATTTATGACCCCTAAATTTCTTGATAGCTTCTTGGCGATTTCAGTTATATGTGTCGGCCAATTCAGTTTATTATTGAAATAAACTCCCAGGAATTTAAAATTTTCCACATGTTCTATTGATTGTCCATTAATAGACAATGTTGGAGCTTCAATGTTTGATCGTTTGCTTGGTTTTATGAACATAAATTTCGTCTTAGCTATATTAAGAGACAGTTTGTTGCAGGAGAACCAAGTATGTAGTTTCTCCAGTTCGTGTGATATACCTGTAATGAGGTTAGCATAATCGTCGTCTGAGAGAAAGACACTAGTATCGTCAGCAAAGAGTAGAATGTCAAGAATGTGAGAAACATTACTAATATCATTTATATAAAGTAGAAACAGAATAGGACCTAATATTGAGCCTTGTTGCACTCCACAGCTCATACAAGTCGACGACGACATTGTATCGTTGAACTTGACACACTGGAATCTAGAAGATAAATAACTCTGGAACCAAGTGTTTGTGATTCCTCGGAAACCATAATGATCCAGCTTATACAATAGTACTTCGTGATTAACAGTGTCGAAATCCAAAAATGTGACTATACTGTATTTGTGTGATTCCTTGGCAGCTACTAATTTTTCGTATAAGGATAGAGCAGCCAAAGCGGTGGAATGGTTTTGTCTGAAGCCGAACTGGTTTAAATATAAGATGTTCTGTTCGTTCAAAAATATATGCATTCTATTTGCCACTAGCTTCTCAAGCACTTTACTAAAACAGTTAAGTACTGATATTGGGCGATAATTTTCTAATAATTCTTTATCGCCAGATTTAAATATTGGCGTTACTATAGCAGTTTTCATGGAATTGGGTACTTGACCCTGTCGAAATGACATGTTAGCTAGATGACATAATGGCTCACATATGAGATTGGCAAACGTTTTGATTATAGAAGTTCGTATACCGTCAATACCAGCTGCGCCATTGTTAAAATCCGCTAAAATACTGGTTACTTCTTCAGCTGTACAATCGTCCAGAGAAAAATTATTTTGATAATTGGTAGTTAGAAATTCTCTGAAGTTCCTTGTTGTGTCAGGGATATTTGATTCGAGGTTAGAAGCAATGGTACTGAAATAATTGTTGAATCCGTTGGCAATATCAATTGGGTCGGTTGTCTCATGATCATTTATTTTGAATTTCTTAGGTAAACTCGTTGATTTTTTGCGATTCATTAGCTCATTTAGAATTTTCCAAGTGCGTTTGATACTGTTATTATGCTGATTGAATTTATTTTCATAATAATTCCGTTTGGCTAGTCTCAGGGTATGATTTATTTTATTTCTGTAATCGCGATACTGTTTCGTAATGATTGGGTCTTTACGTTCGATATGCTGTCTAAATAGTCTATTTTTTTCTCTTATTGATTTCGAAATTGCGGGACTAATCCATGGTTTAATAATCTGGTTTCTGTTTTGATTTATTGTTACTACTGGAAAACAGCTGTTGTAACAAAAGAAAGACTGTTCTTCGGAGTTAAATTCTGACCTTACAGAGTGTAGAGTATTGCAATCAAATGGCGTGTCAACAGCAGCCGCCTTAGTATCACTGGTAATGTTTGCGAAGTATACAGAAACTCAACGCATTCCTTGTGTACACATGAAACAGCATTAGTTTAATTCACGTGCTTCGCTAGCTCAAACGGTCACAGCTATTCTCACTCAAAACGAACTATAGACTGACCATAGATGGCACATAATCTGAAAGAAGTATAATACTGAAATGGAAAAAATAGGCATGGGTTTATTGTGAACTCGGGGCGATGTATATGCGTATTTGGGGAGGGGAAGTAGTACCTACTGAAATCACTCCCAATTAAAAAATTATTATGAGTGGGGAGGAGTTTTGGGGTACATATTTTTTCTAATCCTAAAATTAGAGACCATAACTACCAGACATTTGAATAAAATTCATCGGGTGTTATCATGAAATGCAGAGCTATTATCTTGCCAGGAGGTATTTTTGCCGATATTTGTATGTTGTTGAATAAAAAATATCGGGATTATTCTTTCAGTAACTGCATATGATTGAGAATCAATACACTGGGCTAAATATATTACTACCATAAACACTGACGGAAGGCCAAATAAGAAAAAATAACAATAAAAACTAACAAAAACACGCAATTCGAAGGACACGACATGCCCGCCATTTTGAATTTTCCCATGATTTCTAGCACCGAATTCTGTGCAAACTTTTGAGATCAGTGGGGAAGCGTCACTTAACTGGTGTGTCACCATAGAAATTAGGCGAGACCATATAACTATTTCCACCAAATGTATTTTGGGAGATTATTAGTATGTTGTTCTTGTGCATACCAGTGAAATAAATTCTGTTGCAATTTGTTATGGGTCGAACCACAGTTTGACTGTACCTGTACTAAGCTGTAATTTCGACCAGTCAATCTTTTTCAGTCATCACATGGATTGAGAAGGTGATACAATCCACCATGAGTTCGGAGCATGCACTTTGTCTAGTCCACAGTGAAATCGGTCATATCAATGACACATGAAGCTCGAACGTTTGATAACAGTTGTATTCTCTATATGGACGGTATGAAAATGAAATTAGCAATTGACGGAGGGTTGCTCGAATCTTTCTCTTCCAGGCTTCCTCAAGCAGGTGAAACTGAGACCGTAACCTCCAGAAATGAGTGTCCAAAGGGTTACATTCGATGGGATTACCCTCAAGGAACTTTACAAGTTAATTTCGATCCGCCACACACAGATAATTTCCGGCTCTGTTTGAAGGGACCTAGCTTCGTCCAGGAGATGTACTCCATTGTCGGAAGCAGAAAAGACCGAATTCAAGCTCCAACAGAAGGTGGACATTTTTTAGTATGATTCGTTAGTTTATCACTTAGTTACTGGAACTGAAAATATTATTCAAATATTTAAGGATAGCTGTCCCTTTAGAGGGTCAAAATTGGTCAAAAGTGCTTCAATATGAGGATTAAAAAATAATTTAGTTTTCGAGGCACTGGAACACATTGCCTTAGCTTGGGCTTGGCTGCTATTATTTTTGACAATAGAATTCAAGCAAAAAATTTGAATGAACTCATCAGATGTAATGCTGGACACATTTTGCCCGATTTCTAGCCTTTCATTTTTGTACAAAATCCGAGATTTAAACGTTTATCTCTCGAAAAGTATCTATGCTACGCTTTTGAAATTTGGCAGGCTTGTTACTTATAAGGTGATCTAGTAAAGCTTATCTCACTTTTTGTAAGTTCGGATTAGTTTTTTAATTATTCAACTTTTAAGACAAACGACCGTACGTTTTTTTCAATTTATTTTAGTAAAATAGCTGTAAAAACAAAACCAGGCAAGAATTTAAAAAAATGAGATAAAGTTTACTAGTTCGAATTGTCTCCTATCAAGGTACACCATCAAAGTTGAAACAAGACCAACAGTTTTCATGAAATTTCAATTGAAAAATGGACGCTATTGTTTTCATTTAAATTTTTTTAAATTGGAATATTTTCTACACAGTAGCAGCGTCGGTTATACAAATCAAATAGTTGGAATCCCTACGATGTACGCTTTCATAAAATATATAGTTTATTATGGTTATCTTGTATATTTATTGATACAGACGACAAATTGTCACGGGGGTGCAAACACTGCCTCTAAGGGGACAGCTATCGTTTAGCAGGCTGGTTTACCCAGATGTTTCCAACTTCTCCCTATCCTTTGATTTACCAAAATAGCCAAATATCACTGTAGAGCTGTAGATCGGTGTCATATATTTATACAACATAGCCTTTATATTCCACCCTGAATGTCCTGTTCTCACCCATACGATCTATCATATTTCCCCATGTATCCGGCATATACAAGTGGATTTCGTGATTAAAAATTCGTCATGCGCCAGCTTGCGGGAAAATGATAATTCACCTGTTGAAGGAAAAATTTACTTCCCAATAAAAAATAATGCCTTCTTAATATATTTAACGAGACTTAAGCGAGCAAGTTTTCCACGATACCAGAACCAGTTTTCAAAATAACTAACCAAACTGTCTCCCAGATTCGGATAGTAGTGAGTTCCAGGTCAATGTCATCATGGCAAATCGTCAAGTAATTTAATGGCATTCCTTTCCAGGTCACGACACATGCGTCTCGTCTCACGACGGTGTGGTACACCTGGAGCTGGTGGTGCCGCCGCCGCTTCAACGCTACGTCATTATGATCCCCTTCACGATATCCCTGTTATAGTCTCTCGACGTTATTCGAGTAATATCATGCAATAATGATTGTAAATGGCAGCAATAAAGGAAATCTACCAATCGATATATTGTTTTGTCTCTTGGCTTCTTCATCCTCCATTCCGATGATGTACTTCTGGCTTCTATGCATTTTCTGAATACCTGTTAGAGATGTGAGTTTTACCAATATACGAGTTGTCAGAGCATTTCCATCATAGCTCTCTAGATTTGTATCTAATCCCGCTTATGCCGGTGCTAGGGGCCGTGTGGTCATATCATCCAAGTTGCCACATGAACAGGTACAATAAAAGCGTACCTGAGATACAACACATATCACGAATCGTTAGATTCTTGGTATGTGTTTTAGAATAGGTAAACCGGAAGACTTTTCTGTGAAGTCATGTGGCTCTGTCAGTATGTCGGCACCTCTTCCCACTTCCCTTATATGTGTTGTAATTCATATTTACGTACTACTATTATGAACAGTGCACAGGAACATCAGTCTGCTAGCTGTAGCAATTTTCATGCTATATATCATTTAATTCATTTTGAGAGATCAGTTTTGTTGCTATTATTAAAAAGGGTTCAAAGGCTTGGGTTGAATAGAATGAATCTGATGTGCATCTGTCTTAGTGTAAGGATTGGGCATACCTTGCACTATAGAGAGATGTTGGCATTTTAAGCTTATTCGCGAAGAGCGTTCTAGCGAAAACTACAAGAGCTACAAGGGAAGGACAAGGTATACCTCACTAAATAAGTCGTGAATGACTTCCCTGCCCATTTTTATAGATTGACTCGATTTGAAGATGAACTACACGAATTTGTCTTCGATTGGAAATCAAGAATTGCTTGACATGTTAACCTTGAAGTCTGAACGCCACGAAATGTTGAACACATGTTGAATTCATAAGCAAAATAGAATTAATATCTTGGCAGAATCACACTTTCTACATTTTGAAAGAGAACAAGATTCGAGCAAGGTATCATTTGAATATTTACTGGAAATCGCCTCTCATACGCTTTGGAGTAGGAAAACTGTTGTAAATTGATACGACGTCTACGGGTTTGTCGGTCCCGAGCGTTGTAGTGTTAGAATTGCGGGTCCAAAGGTAAATCGGTGAAGGAAGCGCATTACCAGTTCTCCAACACCTTTCTCACCACAAAACCGTCACGCACATTATAGTTACCTCAACATTGTCACCCCCCCTAAATTCAGAGGGCGCCATTTCTATGATCATATGGCACCCAGTGACACTAACCCAGTGGCACACACGCAGACTTGGACGCCCAGCGTTAATAGTGTCGATTGTAGAGCACTGTAACACTAATTAAATCCCTCGCACAGTACCCAGCATCAACTGACATTACAAGGAAAATAGTAACGGGGTACACTCACCCATCGCTTGTTCTAGCCTGCAGCTTACATATTAGCGGGAACTTCCTGTTAGCTCAGTCGGTAGAGCGCTGGATGCGTAAGTTAGGGGTTGAATGTCTGTATTTTGGTTGAGCTCCGCCCTGTTCGTCACACATATCCAATGATATTTTGAATGGTACATTGTTGTTGTTATTCCGCTTAACCCGCGGCTAGGGGCCGTTTGAATATCATGTGTTCACATCTCCACGGCGACGATCAACAGTCACGATCAAAGCGTGACTGAGATATACATACTCTGGAAACGACTTGAAAATTCATTTAGACAAAGAATAATGGTCAGTGATCAGGTTTAGTTTTTGTATAGGGCATCATCATGTCTTGCGGACATCATTGACCGCTTGGTCGTTTCTCTCTTGAAAGAAACCATCTTGTGTTTTTATTATTTTTATTTCATACACATTTGGAATTGGTTCAACTATCATACGAAATAAGTCTCTCGATTATTGACGCGGAAATTCTTTTGCGGACGACGGCTGAATATTGAATGTCGGATCTGAAACCTACAATAAATGCGACAATGTAAAATAGGCTACACAAATTCATCTTTAGAAGCTTTCGAGGAAAAATACCCTCATCCCCAGGACAATTTCACGGAGGTTTGAATATATCCTTCCAATTTCCACGATCTGGGGATGAGGATAGTTTTCCTCGAAAACTCGAAGCCTATTTCATATTGTCGCGAATATTTTAGGTTTAGCAAAACCTCTCCATACCAGAATATAAGTTCCAACTATTATATATAAAGTAGAACGTAATGTCAAGGAACCAGGCAATTGCCGACTTTAACTGGTCAATACTGTTCAGCTAAATTCGGCAATTGCCTGGTTCCTTCGCATTACATTCTACTTTATAGCAAGTTGGAACTTATATTCTGGTACTACTTTCATGTTGTAAGATCGCCCAGAAAGAATACCGTTTCTGCAGTCGCTGTGGAGGTGGAGTGTCCACAAACATATGCATGCAGCAATGCAAACTGTAGCTAAAGTTATAGGGTCAGTGGTGTCGAGCAATGGTGGTGAATTGCACTGTTTGGCTTATTTATCTTCTTGGACACTTTTCTATTCAGACTACTTGCTCCAACTTATTTTCACATGACATTTCGGTTCATTTGCATGAAATTCGAATAGAGTTGCGTTTTGTGGTGTGTAAGTGAAAATATGGAAAGAATCAATAAGCACGCACTGTTCGGATGCTGTTATAGCGACGGGGGTATTTTTATCATTTTTAAAGGATGTCTGTCGTTCACACAGGAAAAGTGACGTATGTGATGCTAATAAAGCTGCTTTATTCAATCAAAAAATCTACTTCATCAGATATTTCTTGAAGTTTAAATTCTGAAATATCAACCTAAAAATTACCTTGATAGTCAGTTGCACAATAATGGATTTGTGGTTCAGTAAGTCTGCTCTCTGACCTAGTTTGGTATTTTTTGGTGCACTTTTTCCTAGTAGCAAAAAATGTGACACCTCAAACCATGACCAATTCAGGTTTTTTCAAAAAAAAATCTTCGAATATTGTGTGAAAATATAAATTTTGTTTGGAATGACCTTGTTCAATCATCAATCTATTTCTATGCAATTGATCATAGCCTCGTTTTCGAACCTGATAATTCAGCATGTAACATCCATGAAACTTTGATTTCGCGGGGTGTTCATTGGGACAAAAATCAGCTTCAAAATCCAATCTCGAATACCAGTCCTGTCCTACTTACTGCCAGATGAAGCGGCCTTTTTCCAGCGGAAGTGACCTCTATTGGCATATATTTTAACAGTATAAAATGCGACACATCCTTTGAACTCAGAATGGAATTATATTAAACAATTTCCTTAAACAATGTAGATAACGAACACGTTGCTGTACTCTCTGTTATTGATGTTGATGTTTACGAAAAATCCACCACAAAATGAATTTGCATCTGCATCAGCGATCTATTGACAACAATTTGGATGTTTTGGGATGATCCACCACCTAAGTATGGTCAAATAAACGAGTCTGTACATTTTCCGAATCAATCACTAAATCTTCATCAAATGAACCTAACCTGGGATAATATGTTATTCCGGTTCACGTGACCTTGTCACTTTCGTTGACCGATATTTTCACATTATCACATTTCTTTCATTGGAGCATACCACACACATCGGCATATATCTTACCTGCCTTCATTTCCCACGGCATGACCGTACCTTCCAATCACCCGTCGTGAGATACCCATTTGTGAGGAGTACCAGTATGGCCGGTATGATGTTTCTTGTCTTCCTCGTGGTCTCTGCTACCAGTGTCCAGGGCCTAGCCTTCAACGATCCATGCAACATCAGCCCTAACAGATGAGCTGTCGCCTATTTCAACTCGATCCATGTGGTAGCCAATTAAGAAAATACAGGCATTTACGCCTGGAATGCAGAAATACTAAATCCCAGTTTACACTGTGGGCTGTTATGGAGATATTGCATTCAGTAAAATATGGATCACTAATTATCAATTTCCCCAAACTAGCCCAGACAATCTACCTGAGTCTACAACAAATTGCAACAGATTACATTTCAAACGAAATGCCCAAGAACAACATACTAAAAGTTTACTAAAATATATTTGTTGGAAATACATGTACTTCAAAACTAATCTACCCTTATTTCTCTGATGATACGCCATTTTAAATAGCCCCCTTTAGCTTTCCGATCCCATGATCATAGCTTATCATAATGCAGTTATTTCAAGACTATATGCATAAAATTGGACGCAGGAATATCCAGAAAACCAAGGAGTCCAGTCAAATAGCTTCACTCTAATGAAAACAAATAAATGGAACATTTCGAAAATAGATCACGTTAACTGAATTGCACGGAATTCCAAAAATGGTCAAACTACGTAAAATGCTTCAGCGAATCTACAGACCTGGAGTTTTATCAACAGTCAAAGAAAAAGGATTATGAAGGCGAAAAGCTCAGGATATTGGAAACAGCTACCAAGCTTAGCCAAAATGATATAAATTTATTGGACAAAACCTCTGATACCTATCAAGCTACCGTCATGATTTGGGATGAAATTGTTTAGCATGACATTTCTGGGGGGACTTGATAGGTATTTGAGAGTATATCCAATAAAATCGATTTCATTTTTTATAATATCTGCTGCTGTTTTCACTTTTCTGAACTTTTGACTTTCACAGTTCTCTTATTTGGTTGATGAATCAACTCCTGTAGAACCACGAAGACATTGCTGCTGAGTATAAACCACCTTGACCAACCATTCAATTCAGTTATGTTGATTTTATCACCGAAATGTTTCATTAATTTGTTACTTTTATTTGGATGAAACCATATGATTGAGCTTCCGAGTTTCCTAGATACTACATCTTAAAAAGGAGCCCAATTGCTTTCTGTGCTTCGTCATTCTCTTGCAAGTACTCTCTCTGAATTTTGAAAATGCCACTGTATGATCTGTATCTCGAGGTGGAACTTTCTTGAGTCGTTTTGGGGGTAGAATCATAATAGTTTTGTTGGGGAATGGCTTTCCTGTTCTGAACTCACATTACAGGTTTGGTGCCTCTAGTAGCCGCAAAAGAAGTAAAACTATTCAGTATTGTCACATTTCTTGATCTGTCCAAGTCGTTCGATAATGTATATCACAATATACTACCCGGTACTATCCAAGATGAATCATTATGAATTTCGTGGTTTACCCAATGATTGGATCAGAAGTTACCTATCCAACAGATTACAAATTGTTTCATTTAATGATAAACTATCTTGACCTCAGCAAATTACCTGTGGCGTACCACAGGGGTCACTTCTTGGACCAATACTATTCCTGATTTATATTAATGACATCAACAATGTAACTAATTCTTTCTGGACCACACTCTTTGCACATGATTCAAGTGTTGTATACTCTGGTAAAAAATATTGGTGATGTCATTAATACTATGACCATAGAATTAGATAAACTTCATAACTGGTTCTCATCGAATCGTCAATCTCTGAACATTAAAAAACTAAATGCTAATCAAACCAAACATAAAGTTACCACCAGGCTCTTTACCTCCTCTGTTAATCTCTGGAACAGAAGTTGATGTCGTCCGAAAATTCAAATTCCTTGGCCTTATGTTCAATGAAAGTTTAAACTGGACAGCTCATGTTGACTATATATGTAAAAAGGTATCGAGAAACATAGGAATCATCAATCATATTAAAAATTCGAGAGAGAGAATTAAGGTTTAATGTCGCGTTCAGCAATATTTCAGCGATAAAGCGATCGATAAACAAAAGAACACTCTATATCTTATACTACTCTATGATCTTTCCATATCTGTCATATGGTACCGCCCTTTGGTGAAACACATATGCAACACATTTGAATCCGTTGATTATACTCCAAAAACGTGAGATTCGCGTCATGACCCCATCCAATAAACATGAACATACTCAACCACTTTTCCATAATTTACAAATCATACCACTACTTCGGTTGAACCAATATTGTTGCTTACTTATGACACACAAATTTATCTATCACCCATATCGTCTCCCCAAAAACTTTCAAACCTACTTTATCAAACTATCGTATATACATCAATACCAAACGAGAACCCGAAAACGTTTACAGGCTTTTCCATTATTCTAACCTTTCTTACTACACCCTTAAAAGCACAGGACCTCGGGAATGAAACAAGTTGCTCCCGTATATAAAGACTATAGACTCGACATCACTTTTCAAATCAAAACTAGAATCATTTCTCATTGATATCTGATTGATTTTCATGCCTAAAATATATTATGGTTCGTGTACAAAAATATTGCTTTTGTATATATTATTGATTTCACCTGCTACATATATTATAGGATTTAAAATATTATAAAGCCCAGGAGATTTATTCCCGCCGATAATATTTACTGGTTGACATATGTAACACTTGTTCTTTGATTATTTTGCGCTCAACCAACATCCCTATGTACATTTACTGATTGGTGAATACATCAAATCAATCAAAGGCAGATGCAGCATGAAGATCTCTTGCGCGTTCGCAAGTCGTCTCCCAACTGGTGTGGACCAGTCATCTTTCCGATCTTCACCTCACTGAGCAATAGCGCCTTGGAAGTAATATACCTCAAAAGTATTTCTTTCTCCCAGCGTATTTTGCATTCTGGCAACAAAAGAATGACTGTTCTTCGGAGGTAAATTCTGACTCTAAAGAGTGTAGAGTACTGACATCTGTAATCAGATGGCGTGTCAACAGCAGCCGCCTTACTCTCTAAAAAAACTTGAGTGAACTGTTCCACTCAAGTTTGAGTGAAATGTACCTGTTCACTCAAACTTAGCTACTTTCCACTCAACTTGAGTTACTTTTCACTCAACTTGAGTTAAAACACTCCAGTTCACTCAACTTGAGCGAAATCAATTTCCACTCTTATGGTTGAGTGAATGTCACTCAAGTTGAGTGCATTTAACTTAAGTTGAGTGAAAAGTAACTCAAGTTAAGTGAAAATCTCTCTCAAGTATTGAGTGGGATCAATTTACACTCTTACCTGAGTGAAATTTCACTCAACGGTTTTTTAGAGAGTAGTATCACTGGCAATGTTTTGGGAAGAATACAGAAACTCAACGCATTCCTTGTGGACACATGGAACAAAATTAGCTTAATTCACGTGCTTTGCTAGCTCATACGATCACCGCCATTTACACTTAAAAAGAACTATAGACTGACCATACATGGCTCATAATCTGAAAGAAATATAATACTGAAATGAAAACTGACATGGGGTTGTTGTAAACCCCGAGCGATGTAAATGCGTATTTGATAAGGGGAGAGAGTACCTACTGAAATCACTCCCAATTAAAAAATTACTATGAATAGGGAAGAGTTTGGGGTACATATTTTCTCTAATCCTAAAATTAGAGACCGTAACTACCAGACATTTGAACAAAATTCATTGGGTGTTATCATGAAATGAACACATATTATCTAGTCAGGAGTTATTTTGATGGTATATATGTACGTTGTTTAGAAAATATCGAGAATATTCTTTCAATAATCAATGCATGTGATTGGCGTATACATATCACGCCTAGTAGCATTTGCTAGATCCTGTGTTAAATGTGACGATTTTAATCAACGTCAGAAAACATTGTTGCAGAAACTTATAAAACAGGGTTACAACACCAAGCGCCCCCACTCAAGTTTCTCAAATTTGGCGATACATATCGCATGCTGATAGCAAAATACGAGCGTAGCGTGCAAGATCTATGGCGTTACGTTTCGTAACTTGTGTCTAATTCCGCTTAACCCGGGGCTAGGGGCCGTATGAACCCATGTACTTCAAGATCCTCATGGTACTCATATGAACAGTCACAATCAAAGCGTGACTGAGATACATCATTCTTTAGATGACGACTTTACAAAAATAGTATGGATTAAGAATACTGATCAGCGATACGGATTTGATATTTTTGGAACATCATGATGTATTGCCGGCACCATTGAAAACTGTTGACCGCTTCTCTCTTGCAGGAAACAAGAATATGTTTAGGTATACTATGATTGTCTTTTTGAATGTGGTGCTAATACTGGTATATGGAATATGGAATAGGTCTTTGAATTATGGACGCGGATATTCTCTAATGGACAACGGCTGAATTATGAATGACGGACCAGACGCTTGTAATGAGAATCAATACACTGAGCTAAATATATTACTACCATAGTCGCTAACGGAAGGGCAATGAACGAAAACTAAAAACAACATACATTTGAACTACCCGATATGTCCGCCATTTTGAATTTTCCCAAGATTTCTAGCACTCAATTCTATGCAAACAGACTAGAAATCACCGCACTATGATAACTTATGAGATCAGTGTTTTATTATCTGGCTAGAGGGTGTCTGGTTCCATGCTGCTTCAAAGATTTCTTCTTCTTCGCAATATAGCTGAAATATTGTTGAAAGCGACGTTAAATTCTATTCACTCACTCAGTTAGAAAGCGTCACTAAACTGGTGTGTTTCCATAGAAATTAGGCTAGACCATATAACTTGAGTTTTGAAGTATTTTCACCACATGTATTTTGGTATATTTTTAGTATGTTGTTCTTGGTATATATATCAGAAATGCATGGACGGTATGACAATGAAATGTCTCGAAGATCCAATTTACCAAATTAACATTCGACGGAGGGTTACTCGAATATTTCTCTTCCAGGCTTCCTCACGCAGGTGAAATTGAGACCGTAACCTCCCGAAATGAGTGTCCCAAGGGTTACATTCGATGGGATTACCCTCAAGGAACTTTACAAGTTAATTTCGATCCGCCACACACAAATAATTTCCGGCTCTGTCTGAAGGGACCTAGCTTCATCCAGGAGATGTACTCCATTGTCGGAAGCAGAAAAGACCGAATTCAAGCTCCAACAGAAGGTAAACATTTTTTTGTATGAGTCGTTCGTTTACCTGAAACTGAAAATATTATTCAAATATTTAAGTAGGATGGTAAGCTCAGATGTTTCCAACTTGTCCCTATCCTTTGATTTACCAAAATAGTCAAATATCACTGTAGAGCTGTAGACCGGTGTCATGTATATACACAACAAAGCCTGTATATTCCACACTGCATGTCCTGTTCCCACCCATACGATCTACCATGTCTTCCCATGTATCCGGCATATACAAGCCAATTTCGTGATTATAAATTTGTCATGCGCCTTCTCCATCAAAAATAATGCCTTCTTATCATATTTAACGAGGTTTAAGCGAGCAACAGTTTTCAAAGATCCCAGAACCAGTTTTCAATATAACTAACCAAACTGTCTCCCAGATTCTGATGGTATCGAGTTCCAGATCTATGTCATCATGGCATTTCGTCAAGTGATTTATTGGCTTTCCTTTCCAGGTCACGACACATGCGTCTCGTCTCACGATGGTGTAGTACACCTTGAGCTGGTGGCGCCTCCACCGCTGATCTACGTCACTATGATTCCATTCACAATATCTCTTGCATAGTCTCTCAACGTAACATCATGTAATAATGATTGTAAATGACAGCAATAAAGGAAATCCTGTAATTGATATATTTGTCTCTAGGCTTCTTCCTCCTTCATTCCGATGATGTACTTTTGAGGAAGGTAAGTCTTGAAAAAAATCCGGCTTTGAAAATTCCGGCTTCTTCGCGTTTTCTGAATACCTTTTGGAGATTTGAGTTTTCATATTTACGGACTATTATCATGAACGGATACCTGTGCAGATGAACATCAGTCTACTATTGTAGCAATTTTTTAACACTATATATCATTTAGTTTATTTATATTATCAAAAGGGTTCAAAGGCTTTGGTTGAATAGAATGAATCTGATGTGTATCTGTCTCAGTGAAATGAACGGCATCCGTTGCTCAATAAAGAGATGTTGACATTTCAAGCTTATTCACGAAGAGCGTTCTAGCGCAAACTACAAGGATAAGAGCTATGAGGACGAGGTATATCTCACCAAATAACGTCGTGGAAGTCTTCCCTCTCCATTTCTACAGATTGACTTGCACCAGCAATGAACTATTCGAAATTGTCTTCGATTGGAATTCAAGATTTGGTTGACATGTTAACCTTGAGTTCTGAACGCCACGAAAAGTTGAACTGATGTTGAATTCATAATCAGAAACAGAATAAATATGTTAGCAGAATGACCTTGACCTTCTCTACGTTTTGAATGAGAACAAGATTCGAGCAAGGTATCGCTTGAGTGTTTACCGAAAATCGTCTTTTATACGCTTTGGAGCAGGGAAACCGTTGTAAATTGATAGGACGTCTAGGGTTGTCAGCCGCGCTTATAGTGTCCTATAGGTGCGTCTCCATAGGCAAATCAATGATAGAAGCACATTACGCGTCCCCAACACCTTTCTCACTCCAAAACATTCACCCACCTTACAGTCACTCTTACAGTGTGTCACCCCCTAAATTCAGAGGGCGCCATTTCTAAGATGATATGGCACCCAGTAGCACGAACCAAGTGGCACGCACGCAGACTTGGCCGCACAGTGTTAGTAGTGTAGATTGTAGAGCACTGTAACACTAATTAAATCGCTTGCACAGTACCACAGGCCCTTAAGAGTTTTACGGTGAAGTGTCGGAATATGGCGTCTCTATATATAACCCCATGCTTTATATAACAAGCGCTGAATGAGCGCAAAGACCTCCGTCGAGGCAACAGGATCAGTAGGGGAATAGTACATCACTGAATAGCATAGGGCCGGATGCCAAGCTCAATTTTGCATTTGTTGACGTTAACTTCACCAATGGTAATTAACGTGAGATTGAGGGTTCCCCACTAGCATGTCCAGCTAGGGATGTGGAAGCCACATTCCCCGCAAATAATATTTCTTTGATGCTGATTCAATGAGCTCGGAATAATTTTGTGTACTGGTGTTACAGGTCACCTTCACCATAATGTATCAGTTACCATGGACTTGTACATGTATCACATTCATATTGAATGGTGATGGCTGATGAGAATATTGCCCATATGGAACAAATGGCTGGATTCCAGCGAATAAAAGGTTCATGCTAATCATAAACAACATACAATTAATAATACTATCAAATAATTATGTATATTTCTTGTCGACATCAATATAATACAGACAATATTATGACTGAATCAGGGTAACAGATATCCAAGGGTATATATGTCTACACTAAACTGAAGGAGATCCATGATGCGTATTATATTATGATGTAAAACTTCACTTGCTAATCTCGATTATGTTGCTTATTGTGAAAATAAATGAAGTTATGAAAATAAATTTAGTATGATTGCCCATTACGCTCAAATTAGAAATATCTTCAGCATGTAAAGTTAAGCCAATCATAGCAATATATAACACCATGGTATTGTTGTAATATCACCCAGGTATTGATCTTTGGCTAAGAATGTAATGAGATACATATACCTGTTCTTTGTGTTATTCTGTATGCAGTTCATACAAGTATAGATCCACACTGGCGCAGACCAGAAAGTTTTATGACCTTTGATGATATTTGTGGAGCATGCTGCAGGACTTCAACTTTCATGAATCTGATATTATCCACACAATCCCATTCTACATGATATTTTTGCCATAGCACCGATAAACTAGATCCTTTCATTTATGTGGTCTAGATCCAGGAGCTATTGGGGGCTGCAGGTTTTGTAAAAGTTAGATCCAATTATTCTGAGATAAGGAATGAAGTCCGGCATGGTTGTTTTAAGTTAAAACTGGGCATCCTTGAAAATGTTTGACCGATTGACACATGTATCACTCTACCGGTCATCATTACATGCGTAATGTTTATCACAAGAGAGAATATGTATACTGTGTTTGAGGAATATTTCTGCCTCCCCAATGGAAGGCGAAATTTGAATGAATGGTCTGTGTTGTCAGTGTGTCTGATGTCCCCCTTGCAAGGACAAGAACATTTTCTATGTAATTTATTATTTATTGATATATTTATTGATTTTCTTTTTGTCTAATTGTCTTCTGTTCAAGTCATTTGGCATTGGTAAAACCTGAAATGTATATCATGTTCTCCTTATTTCATCTAGTGATACATGTGTACTGTCTGTTTGGTTCCAGATCACGGGGCTGAACAAAGCATGTGAAATGTGATCGTATGGCAAATAAATGCCCAGTGGTATGTCCAGGGCTTAAAAAACAAAAAAAATTGAGAAAGGTTCCATCCATGCTATCAGTCAAAAATCTCAATAATGTAGGCCTACATGTGGAATGTAGACACTCCTTTGTTTCAGCTACAATTCAGAATAAGTTTTCAGAATATTATCAGGGTTTAACAAGCAAATTATTCTTCATCAACAAGTATCACAGCACACAATGTGGATGTCACTAAACTGTTAGGATAAATGAAAAGAAAAGTATATGTATATTATTTATCAGCTTTATTAAATAAGTTTACAGACTCACGCAGGTAGATCAATTTGGTGCTTCTGCAAAATCAAACCATTATTCAACTGCCAAATGCCAAGATAAATAGCTCCCCCCCCCCCGGAAATATAATTTATCAGCAAAATTTAGAATAACTGTTTTTGAACACCCAGGTTGGTGGATATCATCAACTGAAAGAAAACGACAGGGTTCCCACACCTTGGGGATTTCAAAATTCCAGAACTTTTCCATACCTTTTTCAAGACCTATCAAGTCTTTTTCCAGATTCAATGGACGCTTCAAATCAGCTATTACATTATACATTGCCAGGAAGAATTTTGAGACCGTTAGGTGATATGGATCAAAACTAGTCAAGCTCAAGATGAACAATTAACTCCTTTATTATGATGATGATGTACATTGAGATCACTGCACCAACTTACAACTCGAAAATCAAAGCAGGTTCCAAATTGACAGAATGTTTCAAAAGCACAGAATGATGAACTTTTTTATTTGAAAATAAATTCACGTTTTCTTTCATTCTATGAAACAGAAATTAAAAGAATCAGGTTTATTGCTCTTTTTTGTCATACAGACTCACTAAAGCCAGAATGAAAAAAAAACAAAGACAAAAAAAAAACGAAGACAAAAAAAAGACCAAAAAAAAATTAAATGAAATGGCTGAAAAGTGTTCTAGTTCTGCAAAATCTTGATTGGATTGGAGAATCCCTCAAATTAATTTCAGAATAATTGTTCATCTTTATATCGTTTGAACAAGTTAAAAAAAATATTAGAACTGATAAGACAACAAAGCTAGAAAAGAAAATACCAAGAGAAACAACTTTTGTACAAGTGCTCTAGAAGTATTGAGCGGAGTTATCCCCCCTCAAAACGTTGCACCTGGAAACCGTAAACCACGCAATTTGCGTGCAGCTTGGAGGAGATATTTTGTGTCAATTATCATTACCAATAAAGATTGCAATTATCAACACCAGTTTTATCAGACTGTAGTAACTTACAAAGTGAATGACAGGTACACGATTCACACAAACGGACGAACCCACGAGGAGATGAATGGGTGTGAATGGACTGGTGCCGCAAGACAGTACATCTTCGGGAAATTTATGACCTATTCCAAGGTTCTAAGCGTGACATGTACATGATCAGGTCAGGGCATTTGCAGCATTTCTGTTCTTCATTCAGTACATAGTACTGTTCATACGCCCTATGATATGTACTTTTGTTGCTAACATTATGCAAGTTTTGTTGTTAAGAAAATAAAACTGAACGTACTTGTAGGCCTACTCGTTTGAAGCAGCAGACATTATAAATTTAGTTGACCTAGATTCTGCATTGAAGATCAACCATTGAAACGCGGAAAACAACGAATTACGTCAATTATACAGTATTTTCGCCTGCATGTTGTCTGATCGTACTATTCTTGTTTATCTGATGATGCTAAACAATAATGATCTTGTGAACTTTGGGATAGGCCTAGGTCATAAATTTTCTGAAGATGTACCATTTTGCGAGGACAGGACCGGATACACCAAGGTCTGAAACGCACTTTGGGTGAAACGAGAAATAAGCGGTTTACCTCCAAACAAAATGCATCAACATATTCTACAATTGTCACTCTATATATTCCCGTCGTCAAATTAGTAAATTTGTGCAATTTTATACCTTTGCCGAGTGATTCAAAATCCAACCTGACTGTCCATTCAACCCGGCACAGTGAGATGATGGTCCGCTTCTTTCTCAATTCTGATTGGTCAGTCGCGACACGCCTCCGGCAAGAGTGGTCACATACTGACCAGCCTTAGCTCTTGGTCTCTTTATACATTAAAATTTCCTGCTTGTCAGCGTTGCCTTGTGTCTTTTTAGGAAGCCTGAATACCATCTCTCATCGGGAATATTTTGCTTGAAAGCTGCAATTTCTTAATTGCCGCGTGCATCTAGGTATTATTTTACCACAACTAGCATGTCCAGTGCATCCAGCGGATTCAGCACATGTGAGAATGTGCTTGACATTGATTTCTTCTTCATCTGAAGAAAGCTTAGTTTGACTAGCGAGGAAGTTCGATGGCGTCCTTTTAAGCGTCTAGTCTGAAAAGTTGCGATGAATCCTGGAACCTGTTTTTCTTTTAATTTTTTTTATAATCACGAGGCATTTTCACCTGCAAATAACATTTTATTATACTGTATATATCAATTGATAACTGTCAGTAATCACTCTGTAATTTGTAGGCAATACTGCCCCATCAAGCTATGTTCAAGTTTTGATATCTGTCAAAGCTATAGATACTGAATATGGGTGGACAAAGTCACCCCATCTAGGTTAATGAAACACGGGGTGACTTTGTCCCCCTCCTCCGCCCTCTCCCTTCAAAAGTTCCATGTTGTGTCTAAACTACAAACACATCTTACTCCTCTTGGGACTGCAGGACATCTGACTCCAGAGGCTGCTACCAATGGGACTAATGCCACCACATTGTCCACCACATAGAAGTTTGGAGGCACTCCGAAATATTCGGTTATGCCCATTTGGTGAAAAATGCTTAGCTTGTTGGTCCCCTTTTAGTAAAAATAAAACAGCTCAAACCAAGACAATTAGAACTTCAAACAACAACGTCTCAGAATAGACAACACGCGAGAATAGGATTACATTTCGGCACAGACCTCTTTGTACCTTTATTTTTTGAAAGAGTGGACATTGTTACCCCGGTTTCAACACAACGGTCAGTTATTATTATTATTCAGTCTATATTTCACACATATGTATTGATATGTACTCTTTGTAAATTAACTATATATAGAGTGCTTCTGTATACTGAGAATAACTAAAAATACTTCCCTGACCTCGATTTCTCTTAGGCCAAATAAATCCTTAACTATATGTTCATGTAGGTCTGTTGTGGATTTTTTAAATGCAATATATGCAATATAAACCCGTCGAGTTGGGTGATGCAATGCTAATATGAAAGTTGAATATTGCATCATGCGAGGCCACCGTATCATTAACAATACATACCATGTATTTTATGAACTTCTGCCATTATATATCATAGAGAGAACTTCATGACAGTGACCAAAAAGCTGACGACAATGCCGCATATTATGATATAAAATATTAAAGGACACTCAACTTTGCAATTTCATGTGGGAACCAAGTACCTAATCCTAAAAAAATCAGTTTGGTCACATTGCATATGTCGTCATCAGTGTAGTTTGACAGTCCAGTTGTCCGTCTCTCTGTCCACCCAGTGACGTGGTTTTTCGGTTCATCAAACTGATTGCTGAACAAATGAATAATGATTGGAACTGAGAGATGACTTGTCAAAGATTGAACAAGTCATTTCTGAACTATGGTCAATAGGGCGTCCATCAGTCGAAAATTATAAGGTCTGCAGGAAATTCATCCATGAACATAATATGGAGAAGATTGTTTGTTTGTGGAGAGATGATCGGAAGTAGTTCAAAACATCTAAAAATATCAGACACATGCATGCGAGCTAGGGTTACGGTTAGGCGAAGTTTCTCAAATTTGGCGATACATATCGCATGCTGATAGCAAAATACGAGCGTAGCGTGCAAGATCTATTGCGGTACGTTTCGCAACTTTCGCAGTCTAATTCCGCTTAACCCGGGGCTAGGGACCGTATGAACCTATGTATTTCAAGATCCCCATAATGTTGATATGAACAGGCACAATAAAAGTGTGACTGAGATACATCATTATCTAGATAACGACTTTACAACGTATATCACATGGATTAAAAATACTGATCAGCGTGATTTTTTTGAAACATGATGTCTTACTGGCATCATTGAAAACTGTTGACCGCTTCTCTCTTGCAGCAAATTAGCCTAGTTTTATGAATACTATGATTTATCCTTTTAATTTGGTGCTAATGTTATTATATGGCTTAGGTCTTTGAATTATGGACGCGGAAATTCTTTAATGGACGACGGCTGAATATTGAATGACGGACTAGACACCCGTATTTGGATTCGTTAAACCGTAACGGAACTGCATGCGCAATAGATATGATTACAGTGGTCTGAGCATATCGATGTTTCCTTGTCGTCAGTGTTATTATCAACACCAACTGTCGTGAAATCAGATGATGGGGATAGTTTTGTAAAAGCAACTCATTATGCAGATGTGCGATTATCAGCGTAGCACCGGATCACCAAATTCCATAATCGCATTGCAGCATCTCTGACCTATATGTACAACATCGTAAAATGCAAGGGCCAAACTCTCTGCCATTGGATGTATATATATATATGAGTGATATCTCAATGATATCTCTCCTGCTACATCATCTCGTCGATCATGCCATATCGGGTTCTTCTCTCCGGGTCACAACTGGCCAACAATCCGCAGCAATGCATGCTGGTCCTCATACTGTGACAGTTCAGATGATTGCTTCAGTTTTCTAGATTATAAGTTGTCAATCATCTTTTCAATTTGTGGATGAGGTTGAAACAACAGAACATCGACTGAAAATTCCACACTTCCCTGCTCCTGAAGCACACCTTAACTGACATTTCCGTCATTTCTGTTTCCCAATATTACAATGGTGTTCTCATTGTTCACTGGCTATCGAGAACAGTGACATGTCCAAGATCCAAGATCACTTAACTTGAAAAAAATCATGTTCTATAACGGAGATGCATGTGCAGTGTATACATTTAGTAAGGCTATATGAAATCACGCTACTCTAAAAATAAAATGTTCAGTAATTTTGTCATTTATAGTTAACTAATCGGAGAAGCTTTCATGTCATGTTTGAAGAGTTGAAGACGATCGATCGCCGCTAAATATCATGATATGACAGTCATCGGTTCAGATTATTAGCAGAACATATGGGATCTTATGACAAAATTGTGACGTTAATCCTGCCTGTGAAATTTTCTCTGGTTTAACGACATGACGTTGACTTTAGGGATGAAACAAAAGTTTTGCCTTTTCCATCATAAAATCTTTCAAACGCATTTTATTTAACGTAGTCCATGGGCCAGAGTCGAGACTGGTACCACCTGAGGTGGCAAATTCTAGTAATGTTTTTTGAGGAGGTATATGTCTGTAGATGTTATCCATATGTGATAACCGTTGCAGGTCGGTAGCTTAAGGGTAGTACACCACGCCTTTTCAACCCTACCCCTTTCCCTGTTCTAACTCTTGGAGATAGGTGCTCTTCTATTGAAATAAGCAAACGTCATGTCACATAATCATTTAGTGACGTAATGACCCAGTGAGTAATGTATTTTCTCTTTTTCTCTTTAGTTGGTACCATGGTAGCAGATTACATCAATGTTTCCTAAAGTGGTATTATTATGTAGTTGCTACCCATAGGTTATAACCTATGAAGATCAGTAGCTTAAGAGTAATTATAGCTCGTTTTATGAAACCTGACCTTATCTTGCCAAACGTTGGGGATGACGGGGTATGGCCCACCAGATATTTTCTTTAAGTCTGTCTAAAGAGCTGAACGATTATACCCTATACATTTTAGTCCTATGCTATTATAAAATGCTAAATAAGATGATAAAACGTTTAATTACATCATCGTATCTCACTAGAGTAACACATATACATGTCTTTTATCTCTTTCATTATATTTCATTATTGGATTTTCTGCATTTCTATCTTTTGCAATCTATCAAAGAGGCCATTGGGTATGCATTTATTCAGCTACCAGCAGGCAGCAACTTCCACGGGATAATTCCCAAACGCAATAATAGCGTCAACATCTTCTGAAAAGCTCTACAAAGGCAATGTTTCTGCATTTTAAGAAGCAAACATCGAATTTCAAATACAGATATCTAACACATAAGACCATCTCTAGCTATGACACAAATTTGCAGTTGGCACCACAGAGTGGATAACCCGTTCAACACGTTTGCATGACCAAAGCATAAAATTTACTGGGATACCACGTTGACCAACCTGGATTAGCAAACAATCGGTGGCCAAGATGGCAAAAAAGGGTAACGTCTTAAAAACGATGCAAATTCTAAGATGTCCAACATTAGCTCATCATAAACGGTGACAATATGTTGTAGCATTTGTAAATTGAGAAGGTATTTGTACTCATCAAGGTTAATTGAAATTGTAACAAAATGGCAGATATCTAAAGTCTGGTCGCCGAATATGAAAGATTCAGCGGAAAATTCCATTTCGTCAGATTCATACCAATAATGACAGAAGAACAAAATATGATGGGAAGATACGGATAGGAAGAACGACTGGTAGTCAAGATGAGAATCAATGGAAATGTCGCAATATCTCGGAATATTTCTTTAATTGTCCTTCTTCCGTTACGGCCACTGTTTGGCTGCTTACGCTATTAAAAGAAACATAACAGGATTTGCCACTTCATTTGGTCCAAGTAAAAATCAAAAAATAAAATAATCCAAAAATTATCATCAGTATTATTCAGTCACGGGGACATCATCACAGCATCAGATGAAGGTTTTAATAAATGTTTCAATAAAAAAGGGCATGGAGGCACAGGTTGGTACTTTTCAGCCATCTAACCATAATGGAAATATCGGAATTACAAGCGTCTGGTCCGTCATTCATAATTCAGCCGTCGTCCATTAGAGAATAACCGCGTCCATAATCCAAAGACCTATTCCATATTCCAGTATTAGCACCAAATTCAAAAAGACAATCATAGTATACATAAACATAGGCTTGTTTCCTGCAAGAGAGAAGCGGTCAACAGTTTTCAATGATGCCGGCAAGACATCATGATGTTCCAAAAATATAAAATCCGTATAGCTGATCAGTCTTCTTAATCCATAATATTCGTTGTAAAGACGTCATCTAAAGAATGATGTATCTCAGTCACGCTTTGATTGTGACTGTTCATATGAGTACCATTAGGATCTTGAAGTACATGGGTTCATACGGCCCCTAGTCCCAGGTTAAGCGGAATTAGACACAAGTTACGAAACGTAACGCCATAGATCTTGCACACTACGCTCGTATTTTGCTATCAGCATGCGATATGTATCGCCAAATTTGAGAAACTTTGAATGGAGGCGCTTGGTGGTGTAGCCCTGTTTTATAAGTTTCTGCAACAATGTTTTGTGACGTTGATTAAAATCGTCACATTTAACACAGGATCTAGCAAATGCTACTAGGCGTGATATGTATACGCCATATGCAGGTCCCACTGGAATATTACTGTCCAGAAAGGGATAGTTTACGATGTCGAAATTGTAATCATTTCTTTTGTCATACAGTCGACGAGAGAGAAGGCCCGCTTCATTTTTATAGAGATATAGGTCTAAATATGATGTGCCTGTAGGGTTATCTGTAGTTTCCTTCAAATCCAGTGAAGGTGGATATATATCCTTCTCTGCGTCATTTATATAGCGATTATCCACAGCGAGAAGATCGTCTATATAGCATTTGGTGAATGAGAAGGAACGGGCTTTGAATGGATCGGTTTTTGAAAGCGCCTGCATATAGTCATATTCATAAGAGAACAGATATAGGTCAGCCAACAGGGGTGCACAATTAGTACCCATTGGAATACCTATAGCTGCTGATATATTGTGTTGCCAAATTTCACATAGATATTATTAATGAGAAATTCAAGCAACTCTATAAACAAAGAAACATCCCATGAATGATATCTCCTGTATGTAGTAGAGCTAAAGAATGCTTTATGGCATCCGACATTAATATATCTACGATCAGTTTTCTTGAACACAGATACTATTAATGAACTTAGATGGTCAATAAGGTCCTGATGAGAGATTGTAGTATAGAGAGTCGAGAAATCCCATGTGGATACATGTCTATACGGTATGTGACCTTTAGCATCAAGTTCTTCCATAAGACATTTTGAGTTTTTCAATATTCACAAACATTCAACGCCAGAGTTTTTAGAAATAGTGGCGCAATACCTTTCCCAAAATTTTTTACCTCTTGAAGGGCCCTCGTCAACAGGGTGAAAGAAGCTTGGTGGTGCAGCTTCTAGAACCAGCTATGAATCTAGCTTTGTATGGTGATTTATGCATTTTGGGGGTCCAGTATACTTTTGGCATATCATTATGTTTGGTTGGAATACAAATACCTCTTTCCTTGAGAAACGTTTTGTGATTGTTAAATAAATCTTCCAGAGTAAATGCAGTTTGAGAGTAAGTAGACGTATTTGATGACGATATGTTTACACTCAATTCTTCAACCAGGACCTGGTAATAGTAATATTTACATATGAATATTATATTATTTGGAGCTTTGTCTGTTGGGACTATGACGAGTTTACTCTGGAGATTTACTAGAACTTCTTGCGAATGGGGGCTTCTCAGTACTTGTTTTGCTTGGGGAAGGGTACTTCTGTCAATATGGCGGATTATTTCAACGACCTTGCTCTCGGTAAGGTCCAGCCAATCAGTGAGTACTCTAGGTTCAACTTTTTCTCGCTTAGACCAATCAATAACGGTTTATACTTGGTGTAAGAACGCACAAGACAAAGCCTACAATAGCCTGTCTGAGCTCAACAATGCGTCTAGACGTGACCCTTTTCAGCTGCACAAAAGCCTCAACAAAAGCCTCAACAATGCGTTCTTACACCAAGTATCGATCTCAATAACGTACTGTTCCAAAGCAGACAGGACTATATTCTGGTCGGCCTTCAGATTTATATTTCTCGGCTCTCTATATTTAGGTCCCTTCATCAGGAGTAATCTTAGGTCCTTATCACTCACCACATCAAGATCACCAGTCACAACATGTTTGCATGGTGTATAGATAAAGTTCGACGATTCAAAATCACAACTATAGCCCCCCGACGTGTATAAGTTCCAGTCAAACTCCTTGACAGCATTAGAGTAATTGAATATTTGGGTGGCTATAGATTTAGTATACTTATATGAAATGCAAGGATTTATGGAAGTACCGTACCCTACCTGCAAACTTGTGTTGAGAATACAGAAATTAGTAGGGTCCGGAAAAATGTACTATAACAACCCATAAGCTACCGATATACAACGGCTGTCACACATGAATAGCATTTGCTTGCAAATACCCCTTACAAAATATGAACCGCATCTGTTACCTCAAGATTAACCAGCAAACTTGAAAAAAACATATTGAAGGTAACGAAAAATTTAAAATATATTATTGTCTATGTTATAACGTAACTTTGACGTCATAAAATTATCATTTCAAACCCCGTTAACTTGTTTCGGTAGGCGAATACCTCATATGCAGGGGATGAAAAGTTATAGCTCTCTAGCAACAGGAATAATCAAAATACCCAAGGAATCATACCCCCCGCCCCAGATTTGAGTTCAGAATTTGTGATGGGGGAGGGTTTAGAAAGTGTACCATAACTACCATGACGCTACTGATCTGCATGTGTTATCACATATGGGCAAAATCTACATACAAATACCTCTTCAAAGAACATTTTACCAAAGTTGATAGGTCACATGGTCCCAGTAGAATTGGAAAAACAATTGGAAAACCAACCAAAATTTCGACAATAAATTCTGCCACATGTTATTACGTCACTATGATATCATACAATGATAGTATTAAGGTATGTTAACTTGTGCCAATGGACCAGGCCCTACCCCCACACTATGTGATGTTTCAGCTCTCCAGCGACAGAAATAACTAATTTATCCGAGGAACCATTCCCCTGCTCCAATCGTTTTACTTCGGAATACGAGCAGCGGTGGGGTTAAGAAAGTGTGTTTTGCTACCGTTAAGCTACCGAGCTGCACCGGTTATCACATATGGATAACATCTACATTCATGTACCTCTTCGAAAAACATTACTAGAATTTGCCACCTCGAGTGGTACCGATCGGTGAAATTTGGGGTCTTGGCCCATGAACTAACAGTAGATAATCAGTTTCTAATTTATTGGTCCGTCACAATCTTGGCCATTTTGAATTGGTTCATATTTTCTAGCATTTCCCATAGATATTGTGCGATAAATTTAAGCTTCAAGGACAACGAAACTATTCAGTGGGCGAAATCAACCCCCTTTCACTTTTTGGGACTTTGGTACAACTCATTATCCAGGCTGGATAGAATTTAATGACCAAGAGATGATCTTAAATGATATCAACATGACCTAGCATGATAAGGTATTCAATTTAAACATATATATTAAAGGTGAACTGCAAAGCGTTTAATTTTATCATCATACATCTTGTCTTATGTAACATAACTTTTATACGTTTTGGGGGCAAATATATTTTGCAAAATTGTACTAATAACAATATTTAAGTTATTTTGTTATAAATCCGTCTTGAAAACTTGCATCGCTTGTCTCTCTTGGTTTGTAGAACGTTATGACGTTATAGCGGTCTCCTTCATTCAAGTTTTATTTAAATATGACATCAGGCTACGTCGGATGAATGAACGAGGACCACTATAACGTCATGACGTTCCAAAAACAACGGGAGGCAAGCGATGACGTTCTGGTTCTCGTTTTCTGGTGGTATAAGTTTTGACTTCTCATATACCCAAAATAAAGCAATAACCCCAGAACTATTACCACACATATTTGGGTATGTCATTAGCATTTGTTACCCAACTTCACAAGTTTATATTGTGTTTCAATTTTCGCCTAATTATGAGATAAGAAGTTGATGGGATCCTGGCCTATGGCACCCGTCGGATTATGAATGTACACATGACCAGCTATCATTTGGAGCAAAGTTTACGCTTATGCCCATTTTTCGGTGTTGGCTTATCATGCTAATTGATTATATTATGAGGTGAGTGTCCAGTTTGGCGATTCGTATGACTTTCTATTCACATTTGGGAGACCTGTGATACAATCATAAATGAACAAATTGGAACCAATGAACAGACACCCACCGAATTAGCACAGATTAATGGCCTAGAATAGCAAGAAATTCCTCCTATGACTGTGTAACTTCAGAATCGAATGTTCAGTCTCACGTGGTGATATGTTGTCGAACCATCTGGTTGTTAAACAACGTTAAAAATGTAAGGAATCTTGAGTGATCTTATCTTGATATAATTTACTCCGCATAAATAAATCGGTAAAACAAAAATCGATAAAAGATAAGTCGGAGTAATTTTATTTCAAAAGATGGGTTGAAGGTTTGAGAACACCTAAATGTAAACACCTCTCGTAGGAATATATTACAGCAGAATATAACAGAATATATTAAGGGCAGAAGAAAATCATCCTAAATATAACGACTCGTTAAGTTTAACTCCCAGGCTCTGATTTTTCAGGCCATTTGAATGGGACAACCCAAATCACACAGAGCAAGATTTAGCCAGTACATTAGTCACTGAGAGTCAGTTGTACTGCAATAAATTTTGTATTTCAGGTTAAGGTTACAAGATCCCTAGCTATAACATTTTCCATATTTTAAAAGTTTTGCTCAAATAAATTGCGATAAATAATCTAACACAAGTTATATGTTTTCTGAAATTTGTTCATTCTGTTAATTAAGATTTTCAATAATTTTGATATTCTGAATACTACGTTTGAGTTATTTGAATTTAAATGAAGCGGTTTGTGAGAATTTGATCTTCAGATATCTTCGCCAGTAACTTCTAAGTTTCCTTTAAAAATATATGAACTTTCAGATTCTCAAAAAATAATTTTCAAGACTAAAAGGCGTGCCCCACTCTTTTCAATTTCGTCCTAAAAATTATTAGAGGAGTAGAGGACGTTCATTTCTAGAGGTTGAAAGTTTTTTTAAATTTCAGGATTTTTTCATCGGGTTAGTAGAAGATGATCCATGAAAATAAATTAGGGGGTCACCATATTCGTTAAAAAAATATGGCAGCCAAATGCATGTATACCACTTAAAAGCCATAACACTGAATACATAGGAAAATTTGATTTTTTTTTCTTTGATGCTCTATAAATCAAACTTCACAGGGTCAAATTTTCCCCATTTTGCTATATAATACTAAACACATACAGTGCTTGTTAAATATGTAATAAAAACAGGGGGACACCATACTTTCTTAGAAAATATTAGCGGAATAACAGATAAACTGAGCCTTTTCAGTCCTGTTTCCAGTAGGGGGTGGGGGTGGGGAATCGAGGTGGGTGTGGAGAATATTATTGAAGTTCCATTTATTAGCCATTCAGAAGTTTTCTTTTCATTGAAAGTGAATAATAGTGAATTTGGGGGTATTCCGGAGGAATAATTTTTAATCTATGGAGCACTTTGCACCCTGCAACCGTTGAATTTGAAATGCCAATGTTTTGGTCCGTCCCATCACACTATCGAACCACCAGTAAAACGCAGAAATGGTTGTGTTGTGTCTTTTGTTGATTTTTATTCCATTTTGAGATGTATGAGTACTTTTGTTAGGAAATTCAGCTTGTTTTGAAAAATTCGACAAATGACCATGTTGTAGCCCCATAAGAGCAGGGAAATGAACGTCCTCTACTCCCTTAATAGACCAAGATATAGAATGCTGTGTAAAAATGTTATGACTTCACACAAAATAGTGAATAGAAGGTTAATCTGAAAAACTTGGTAACAATTTCACGAAGAAAGCGAGCAAAAACTACCTAGAAATTTATGATCGGAAGTTTCTTTAGCGAAGTTAAATGATTAATAAACCTCAGTGTATATGCAGTGAATGTTAAATATTATCTGTTAAAAGAAGTTTGAAGAATTACAAGCGTCTGGTCCGTCATTCATAATTCAGCCGTCGTCCATTAATCCAAAGATCTATTCCATATTCCATATAACAGTATTAGCACCAAATTCACAAAGACAATCATAGTATACATAAACATAGGCTTGTTTCCTGCAAGAGAGAAGCGGTCAACAGTTCTAAGCTAATTACTGTTAGAGTTACTGTTACTGCGTGCTTGCTGACATATCTTCAAAGAAATATTTTTATCACTGTTTGATTCAACCTATGGATTTGATTATGAATTATTCTATTAGGCTGAACATCAATTTTCGAATTTTCGTGGTAGGAGAGAAAGACTAAACATTTATCCATCAGCGCTTTTTCCTATAAAATGGTGGGCATACGTTCAATTCCAGATACCAAGACTGTTGAACTTGTTGATTACATGTTCATACTTTCCCACAAAGACGTCCTAACAACAGATCCCATATGTTCTACCCTGGGACACACTTTCTCTTGTCGTGTTTTCTACTTGATGGGGGTAAGATGGCCTCTGTGTCATGTCAATGACTTTAATTGCTTCGTTTCTAGGTTTTTCTGCACGCGACCGTAATGTTACCTACTGACCCGCTAATGTACCTAACTAACGAGTAATGCAGACTAAGAGATTATATTGACATGAAATGAGAACAACTTAAACGTCAGCGCTAACGGTCATCTAGCTTTTTTACGGCGTCTTCGAGTCCTATCTGATGTCCGTTGAAGAATCCCGGCAAGTTGTCTGAAGATGTTATTAACTTTTTCTTAAGATAATCCAACATTTTTAGGTAAGTTCTCGAGTGGATATTTGGTTTGTGATGTTAAACGGGTTTTTAATCGTGCAATTTTTTAATCGATACGTCTATTCACTTCTGATATTTTTTGCCTTATACTTGATAACATAACACCCATATCAATAACATTAAACGTTTCTGTATTTTTTTATATATCAAATACTTTCATAATTGAATTTCGTTTTATCCTTTATGGAGCTGTTTAACACAAATGTATAAAATAGACAAAATGATATTCTCAGTATCGAATGTTAATTGATGTGATTTCCATAAAGGTGGTCTAAATCGGCACTTTTATATTTAGTGTATCCTCATCCTGTTATATAGTCGAAGAAGTATATTTGGCAAAAACTAAATGAAATGTTCTGTTTCCGACCTTAAGATGTATAGGAAATCTACGGTTGAAATTTTATTCTGCGGAATAAGTACCAAAAAATCTCAGAATCTATTGGCATAGTAAGAGGCCTGGGTGATCCTTCGAATTGCAGGCTCTATGCCACTGGGGATCACATAAACGGACAAGATGGACGAAGAAAGCCCACCAAAGGAAGGAAAGCAACCCGATAAGATTGATACTGATGCAAGCTCCCAACAGAAAGAGTCAAAGACGGAGGATGACGCCTTGCCCAGTCCCGCATATTATTATACACGGAGACGCTCGGTAGCTGACCGGTGGATGTTGAGAGAACAGCTACAGCGAAGGAATAGCGTCACACATAGATATTGCTTTCCATGTCTGGCCAAATACACCAAACCTATAATTGGCGCCCCTCTCCAGCTCAAGTTGCGGTACATGTTCTCCTGCCCCCCACACGGACAGGTCGCCCGATGGTTGACACTTGGACTTCTCGCCCTTCTTCTTTGGGGAACTCTTTGGGCCATCTTAGGCAAGGACGTCGAACCCGGTGGAAACATTTTTACAATTGTTATTTTGTTTATCGTGTGTTCGTTCCTCGGACTTGTTGCTGAAGCATGCAAGCTACCGCGACTCTTAGGTAAGTTTTTTTTTCCATTCGTTCTATTTATTTAATTTGTGCAGTAAATGATGATATCACGTATAGTCTCGATCGCAAAAGCGTCAAGCCTGGCAAACACAGTCGTTAATTGGATCTTGATACTCTTGATGAAGGACCATGTGTTCAACTCATCAACTAAACCTATCTAGCTTCCGCGTTAATTTAAGCTACCCATCAAAGGAAGTCTTCAATCAATTCAAATACGTTTCTGTCATAAAATGTCTTACCGGTACCCAAAAAATAAAGTGTATCAAATTTCTCTTGCCAATGATGACGGAAAATATTATTTTATTCAATGCTGTGTCTTATTCCCGAGTATCTGAGAGCTGTCATATTTGCCGCCGCTTGTGCTGCAGGAAACGAGGCTGTTTGAACTGATGATGACATATAAAGGATTGGAACGTCATTTGCAGATTGACCAAAAACAGTTTCCACAAACAGGTGTCCATTGTTAAAATTAGTATCTAATACAATGGCAGAATGCGTTCATATGATGAGTGTTGATGCTCATATTAAAATTGATATCGATTCGCCTATGGGCCGTATAAACACTGTGTTCTATACATCTCCGTAGTGTTTATATGAACAGACGCAATCAAAGCGTGACTGAGATACTCATCTAACAGATTAATGACTGAGATACTCATCTAGCAGATTAATGACTGAGATACTCATCTAGCAGATTAATGACTGAGATACTCATCTAGCAGATTAATGACTGAGATACTCATCTAGCAGATTAATGACTGAGATACTCATCTAGCAGATTAATGACTGAGATACTCATCTAGCAGATTAATGACTGAGATACTCATCTAGCAGATTAACGACTGAGATACTCATCTAGCAGATTAATGACTGAGATACTTATCTAGCAGATTAATGACTGAGATACTCATCTAGCAGATTAATGACTGAGATACTCATCTAGCAGATTAATGACTGAGATACTCATCTAGCAGATTAATGACTGAGATACTCATCTAGCAGACTAATGACTGACATACTCATCTAGCAGATTAATGACTGAGATACTCATCTAGCAGATTAACGACTGAGATACTCATCTAGCAGATTAACGACTGAGATACTCATCTAGCAGATTAATGACTGAGATATTCATCTAGCAGATTAACGACTGAGATACTCATCTAGCAGATTAATGACTGAGATACTTATCTAGCAGATTAATGACTGAGATACTCATCTAGCAGATTAACGACTGAGATACTCATCTAGCAGATTAATGACTGAGATACTCATCTAGCAGATTAATGACTGAGATACTCATCTAGCAGATTAATGACTGAGATACTCATCTAGCAGATTAATGACTGAGATACTCATCTAGCAGATTAATGACTGAGATACTTATCTAGCAGATTAATGACTGAGATACTCATCTAGCAGATTAATGACTGAGATACTTATCTAGCAGATTAATGACTGAGATACTTATCTAGCAGATTAATGACTGAGATACTTATCTAGCAGATTAATATGTTCATTAGAACATTCTATTTCTTTTTAGTCACACCAATATCACTTTTCGGATACGACACGGACATTGAATTGTGATACGGATTTGATGAACAGAATATCAATTGATCTTGTCAACATCATTGAAAATTGTGACCGCTTCTATATTTTTCAAGTAACTTTTCATCTTTCGGTTATGTTGATTTAGGTGCTAATATTATTAATTAAATGGATCTTTGGATTATGGCTCCTTGGAAACTCTTAATAGACGACGTCTTCTCAATGAATGACGGATCTGACGCATTTATTATTTTCAAATTTTGACGACACGAGAGGCCTTAGACATTGACATAATATAATTTAGAATGATACGTGACGTTTGTGTGACGTTATTTTGGTGCTGACGTCAACCTCGCCAAGAAAATGACGATGCTCAGAAATAAGACTGGGAAATGAATAAAATAATAAATTCCTCTCTTCAGTGGCAAGAAATATTTGGCACACATTATTTTCAAGTACAAAGCCTTAACAATGGGGGCGTATTTATTTTAGCGAAACATTCATTCAACAAACAGAGGAATTCGATAGTACGCATTTTGGAATCTTGAAGTTGCAAGATCCTACATTAAAAAAATTGTTAACCATAGTAATTTATACTAAAAATTTGTAACCATAACATCTATAAACATGAATATATGGCAAAGCATTTCTAGTTGACATCCTGGAAAATCTTTAGTCGTGCCAGTTTGCCTAACAAGAAGTTCAAATGAAATATAGCTAAGGACAATAATCCGTTACATCGACCATAAGATAAATGTAAATGTAAATAAATCGTCGACTTTGTCTGTTTGTATACGTATAAATAGCCAAAATTATAGATGAGCGGCGTAAAGGACAGAATTATATTGGCTTATGTCTGGTGACGGAAGAATGGTAACTTTGACTCGTAATGTCAAATGAAAGTAGGGAACTAGTCTGCTGACCAAACAACATGTTCGCTAGTAGAACTGTGTCGCTATACAAGGAGGTCTATATACACAATTCAGCATTCCATCATTACCAGGATAGACAAAAAGTACTTACCATTGACGGTCCATAAACAAACCATTATCTTATACAGTGGCTCATGATATATTGGCTAAATTTGTGGCCCCCAGGCTGTTGTGTGAAATGAAAACGGGATATTCTAATATTATCTGGAATAATAGTTACATTACACATCTTATTAGGCAGAAAATGGTATAGGGTTAATTACATTTTCGTCTACGTTCGAAAATACTGTACCCGTATTGGTCAATTTACAAATTGTATCCATCAAACAAATAAACGACTATTTGGTTTGGCTCTATGTTTATAAATTCTGCAACCATATTACCGATCCTTATCAAATATATGTTTTCACAGGTACCCAACTAGTCAAGCAAATTTGAGTTTACATCAACATATTTATTCACCAGATCTTTCATTTCTTTCTACAGTTCCTCAAACATTAAACAAATCACCCCCACCCCTTCCAACATACTACTTCTTCTTCATCTTATTCTACTACTGTTTCTCTTTCAAAATGCTATTTACTAAAGAAACCGCCGATTTCGTTTCTTTTGAACATTAATTGTGCGTGTTGGACAGTTAATGGAAGTTGGAATTTGAGTTTAAATTTCATACAAATTCTGTCTTTTGATTTACGATTAAATTGATGTCTGTTTCCACCGATATTATAAATATATAATTTTATACCTTTGGATTTTCATCATCCTAATCAGAAAAAAAAATCAAATAAAAAATTAAAACATAAGCGTGATATTAGACATTCATTGGACCGTCGCCATCCAAGAATTCACGCATAAACAATTGATAGGATTTTACTTACACTTCAACTTCTTCTAACACTCTGTCGGCATCAAAATCGAAGAAAGCATGAACACAATATATTTCTTGCAATAATAAAGCGATCAGCGATACGAACATTTCATCATAAAAGTAGAAAATGAATTAGAATACCATTTTAATGCATGAATGCAAGTGATAATGATGTTTGTTGGCATCTCTTACAAAATATACATCAGGGAACATGTAGGGATTGTGTGGGGCAAGCTTTGTGGGGATAATGTGGGTATTGTTTAGGACAGATTGTCTAGGGATTATGTAGGGATTTGATAAATTAACCACAGGAGAAATTACTGCACTGTCCACATATTAAGTTATTAGTGCCCACTAAATTCCCATAACTTCCCCACAAATTCCTCATACGTCGGACAGTGCAGGACATATGTTCAATACATTTCCCACTTAAAAATGACTGCCCCGCAAAACCGCCCCAGGTATATTGTTGGATTATTGAATAATACCATTACATACAGTAAACATGAAATGATAACCATTCCACAGCTCGTTCTTTCTCATGCGCCAAACCTTAAACATTCGATAGCCTGCATGGCTGCAGACGGATGATCCGAACATAGGCGACGCCGCGACGAATATAAACCACTTTTTCAAGTTTCGGAGGGAACCGTCGATAGTCCAAAGAGAATATCCACGCTAAATTATCTGTAGTTTCGCAATAGTGTGATTGTTTAAGGGTATTCCGTGGGTTAACCGTGTTATCACATTTTCGCGTTATAGTTAACTGTGTGGTGCAACGGCTAGTGTAGACAGGCACTCTTTGTTGTATATCTTTGGCTTTTGGCATCAAATCACTTCAAAACTGTTCAAACCCCACGCCAAATACACCAGTGAGTTAGTATATACAATCTTTTGCATGAAAATTATGCACGGTCACGTGACTTCGGTTTTATACCGCTGACGTGATGATCACAACGACGTCATTTAAATTGCGAATCTCTGGGTCTCTAAATCCCTGATATAAACAAAATCTGGTTTCTTTCAAGAGAGAACCGGTCATTAGTTCACGTTGATACCTGCAAGACATAGCGAGTCCTCGATGCTCATCCATTAATATCAGATGAGTTATTCGTTTGAGCTGATTTCTCATCACAGCTCCCGAGCTAGTGTATCTAAGCCGGTGCTAGGGGCCGTGTGGATACTTTATAGTCTCCACATGAACATCTGCAATAAAAGCGCGGCTGAGATACTAAGACTACGTCCGAAAACCACCGTATTATCGGTTCTGAATGTGAGGTGTGGAGTCATATGGTTCCTCTTTAGTCGCCACACGTCGTAAATTTTTCCCACCTCTTGCATATCGCTCCAATAACAATTTTCCTGTCGTCAAATCCGTATATTCTTTATTCTAATCAATTTCTCAGTCTTTCTCTAGACCAATGTATCACAGTCATGATTTGTGACTGCTCATATCAAATGTTATATTAAACGATGTTCTTACGCCCCATAACGCCGTGTTAAGACGAAACTTGCTGGTCTAGAAAACAACTTGGAAATTTAGTACACTGGTCGTCCACTGGCCAATTATAAGGAATATATGTTATCCCCATCATTGAACCTATTTATGATATGCTTTCTTGGAATTTGCTGTTGATACATGTTAGTCCGATTCGTCTTGACTGTGGATGACTGCATGGTACAGACGGCTTGAACATATTATTTTGTCAAATTCCACGTTTGGCCTGGTATTTCATGGTCATTTTGAACAGATTTAATAAATTCACGTCTTAGCTAAGTGTATCTCTGCATGTAAACGTCAAATAACTCAGTTAGGAACACGTTAGGTCAGAGTTTGAGATGAACTTAGAATTAGGATCGTTTTTATGCAACGCGGCCCTGGATTGTCCATCCAAATCATTGATATCTGCAAGTGAACCAGTCAACATAAAGTGATGTTTCTCCGCTGATGTTGACTGCTTCTCTCTTGTAGGAAACCATTTTGTGTTTTGTTATTTTTATTTCATACACATTTGGATTTGGTGCTATACTAAATAGGTCTTTCGATTATAGACGCGGAAATTATTTTGTGGACGACGGCTGAATATTGAATGTCGGATCTGACGCTTGCTACTCAAGAGAAACAGGTTATAAATACTTCTTGTGTTTTATTTCTAGGCGTTTTGCTGGGAGGACTTTTGCTGGGTAATGTACCGAACATTGATATTGCCAGAGATATTGACAGAGACTGGTCATTTGCTATCAGGTATAGTGTACATCACACAGATAATATCCTCTGACCACCAATCCCCTTACTTCGTGTATCAAACATAGCCGGTACTTCTACAGATTCATTGAATAGCCGACGATTCGCTTGAGCCAATACGCGTTTATCCTCAGCATCTTTTTTTTCCATCACCTTAATATAAAGCCAGTCACCTGGAGCTTGATGTTCTCGGTTGTCTACAGTACTGTAGGAGCCATGGGACATAACTATGATGATACTGAAGTTAAGAAAACATAACCTCCAAAGGTAACAAAATATAACCTCCAAAGGCCAATCCAAAATGAACGTTTTCTGAACAAAAAAATCCATTCCCCGTCTCTGTCAATTATTGATACTTACCTAAGCGCCTGTTGTCCCTCCGTTTTGTAACTAATTCACAATATAGCTTATAAACTCAATTTAATATGGTTATTTGGGATTCCAGGAAAATTGCTGTGGTGGTCGTTTTGATAAGAGCTGGGATAGGTTCTGATCCACGAGCACTCGTTAAGCGGAAGTGGATCCTGCTTCGTCTGATGTTATTTCCGGTCATCGTGGAGGGCGTCACAGTTGGAGTGACGTCACACTACCTTTTACAGTTTCCTTGGCTTTGGTCATTTGTGCTCGGGTAAGATTTTGCTTAATGGAACTACTCCAATCGAAAAATTAAATGCGTCGTACAGTACCTTGAGTGAAACACTAATCCCCCAATATGATCTGATGACAGATCGTTAGTTCTATATGCGTTGTACGATATTCTATACTACAACCGCTTCAGCATAATAAAAATACGATGTGAAATTAAAAAGCATCAATTGGACTGTCTCTTCCGAACAACATACCAACTACTAGCCATAATGACAGCGCATTAAGCCAAGTCTACGTCTTAGAAACCTCCGTATTCTAGTCTGAATGTGAGGTGCCGACGGGGGCTTTCCTGTGAAGTCATATGGTTGCTTTGTAGCCGTCAGACGTCGTAAATTTTCCCACCTCCGATCTCACCAATTTATTCTCTTTAAATGTTAGGATTCTGCTGGTGGACTGTTAATCTCCGAGGTCCGTCCGCTGTACACGGGATTTTGACAAATCTAGGCATGATAATTGTCTTGATGGAAAATTTACAGCACGACTTCAGCTGAGATACCACGGCTACGTCTTAGAATCCTCCCTATTCTAGTCCGAATGTGAGGTGCCGAGGGAGATTTTCCTATGAAGTCATATGGTTGCTGTTTAACCGCCAGATGTCGTCCTTTCCCTCATCTCTTATATATCTTACCAGTTTGTGTTGAACGAAAAACTTGTCGTGCAAATCGTCTTTCAAATACAAAGTCCGTTACAATGTAGGGTTTAGAGAATAACTGTGTGGTATTTTAGTATTTGCGGACGTTAGTAGTGGCTTTAGTATCGCAAATTGAGTTTTACTGACGATAAAACAGATATGATATTTGCAACGCAAAATAATCCTTATCGCCCGCAGATATACTAAAATATAACATGGTTATTCCCTTTTTAATTCCAGTTCTTACTTTCGAACGAAATTCACTACTTCAGAAATTCGTACATATTTAAACATATATGGCGTTACATAAAAAATACTGGATCGCTCAGTTGTAGTGTTCCAGGCTGCCTTGGCGATCAGGTGTTCATCAGATGTTCTTGAAACGTACGACCACAGGCGATCGCGCTGCAGTATTCGGATCGCAATTACTTGCAATCGGATGCACGGATTAAAGCCGATGGTCTTAGAATGTTACTTCTGATGCTTGCAGGTTTGTGATCGCCCCAATGTCTGCAGCTGCAGCCATTCCTTTCATGTTACAGTTCCAGGCGGCGGGTTATGGAGTGGCTAAGGGGATCCCCACTACCATCAAGTTCGGAGCGTGCTTGGACAACGTTGTGGCTATCAGTATTTTTAGCGTCATTCTGGACATCACATTCGCACAAAGTAGTAAGTTTGATCATTGCCATAAATGCATACATTTTCAAAAATCCATGATGTCAACTGTCCAAGAAAGTTAAAGCCCTCGATTTAGCAATCGAATTCCAAAAAGCTATAGTAATTACTGTGTTGCAAATATCACTATTTTCAAAGGAATGGTTGGAAATCGTACTTTAGCAATCTTGGAAAGTTGAAATGTATGTGGGTCCGTTGTATTTATTCTCACGTTTCTTTCAGCCGATCTTGCATACACCATTCTAGTAAAAGGACCAGTACAGCTCTTCATCGGCCTGTCCGTCGGAGTGACGTGTGGTATCATTCTCTGGTACCTGCCACATAGAAATAGCGTATGTATTTTCTTCAATTTCTTATGGGGCATATAGATTTCCGTTCTTTATCCATTCAGCGAATTCCTACATATTTTAGTTAAAAATCCTCATTTTGGAAATGATTTGTATTTCAGAAGCGAAAGACAGTGTACCGTTTCACGTTCCTGTTTGGGTTGTGTCTGTTTGGAGCTTTTGTCACAGGCTCCGCCAGTTTCTCATCAGCCGGGCCTTTGGGGGTGATTAGTACAGCTCTTGTGGCCAGTCTTAAGTGGAGAAGGCAGGGATGGCGAGGAGATCATGTAAGCAACTTGATGAATCCGATTACTATGTTAGTTGAAATATTTTCGGTACCTGAGGCTGACATTCATATATTTAAAATGTTTTAGATCTCAAATATAACTCATTGGTTTCACTTCACAGATAAGAATGTCAAAATGTAGCAATCAGATTTTAGTTTGAAATGTTATGAATTCACGGACAGTTTAATTGCTCAGGTGCATATTATTGAGAGAACAAGGAAGAGTGTGTTCACGAACCAGTGACTTCAGCTGATCAGCTATACTTGGTTGTATAATTTCACTTCCCCTGTATCTAATAACCCAGAAGAACGGGGTTAGAATTTTGAATTGTCTGGTGATAACTGACATAATTTTATACATATGTACTATATTTTACCATTATTTAAAGAAAGTGTCATTATACCTGAATACCTGTGTATACAGTTATGCCAGCTATCAACAACAGTTTAAGATAGTTTTCAGGGTTAAACGACACGGTAAAACGAAATTATACAACCCAGTAGCTGATCAGCCTAAGTCACTGGTTCTTGAACAGAGCGGCTCTTCTTGTTCTCTCAGTGATATACAACTGAGCCATTATATCTTCCGATATACAAGTGGCAATTTTACATGGCTCTCGTGAGTCATCGATCTTCCCCAATCATTACTATAACACCTACCTTCAATAACTCTTTACAGGACCCTCTGCCGCCTATCTTCGGTCACTTGTGGACGATATGTCAAATACTATTGGCCGGCATGATCGGGGCACTACTGGACGTTCGGAATCTCGACTGGAAAGTTGTCGGTGCGTTATTTGTACCATTTAACACCCGCTCTCAGCCTAGCTCCTTATTCCTAATATCCAATACCTGTTCAAATTCGCTGTCCAAGAAAAATAGCATATTAATGCTTTAAGATATAAATCTCTGAAGCCACTTCGATCATTGAGAGATTGGGGTACACTGGGACATTTTTCACTTTTTTGCAAAAATTTCCGCTATTATTGTCCTGAAGAGTAGCCTTCTATGCTCTAATGCTTGGTATGACATAATCATACAAACAATTCTGAAATATTCGTTATTCTTTTCTCCAGAATTACATTTTTAAAAAGTCAAAACATTGTCCAAGTTTGCCCCAATTTTGGAGATCACTGGGACACCCACTGGGGTGGAGAAGGACAATAATCAAAATTCATTTTAAATCAAATATATACTGTTATGTTTCATATGAGTTTATAAGTTTCAACAGTGATGGCTAAGTTACTTGCTATTTTAGACCCCTGCATTACATAAAATAATTCTCAGAGGTCGAATTTGAAGAAAAAATATTTTGCGTGATTTTCATTCCAGCGGAAGCATTTGGCTTTGAAATTGTTAGTAAAACCCATCAAATCCGATGAGATTACTAATAACTACTATCTAGGAAACAAAATAATGCACTTTCATAACATTTTAGAATGAAAGTAAATTTCGCCATTTGATTACTATTTTCCCAGTGTGCCACAGCAAAAGTGTCCCAGTCCCCCGTGTGCATGATTTTTCCCGTTTTGTGAAAAAACACAAATTGATACATCTGAGATAATAAATCGATACAATTAAATTGAACCTTTGCCCATCCCCTATCCAAAGTACCAAAGAGTAAGGAAGTGCCGTAGAAAACTTGGTATAGCAAAATATCATCCTCGGCCCTTAAAATATACTTGGACTGTTCAAAAACTTTTTTTTTGTCCCTAATTTGTTATCACTGAGAGCTTTTACTTATAAACAATATAGGTGTTGTATGGGGGTGGTAGTTTTCTGCTGATAATAATGTAATGTGATTCCTGTACTAAGCATAGGAGCTAGATGGCTTGTCCCACTGTGCCCCATGTCCCACAGTCCCCTACTCGAAGGAAAATCTTTTATATATATATATATGCTGTGTATTCTTTAAAACGTTCCTATAACATCCAACACAAATGTATTCACATCAAAAGAAAAATCCACTTGGCGGGGCAGATCACAAAGATCAACTTACCGTGGAAATATCATCAAACACTCTACTATGCAGGTATCGGCAATTTATTAACTATCAACAACATATGATAGATCGGATAAGATTCTGGTGAATTTAATTTCGCAGGTCTGGTCGTGGCTATCATCATCATAGGTTTGTCATTTCGCTTGTTCACGGCGTTCATGATGGTCCAGTGTACAGACCTGAATATCCGAGAAAGGCTCTTTGTAATGATATCCTGGATACCCAAGGCAACTGTACAGGTAAAACTTTATTTCGCAGAATGTCACGAGGACATTGAACTCCTATCTTTCTCACAGCCTTCTTGAGGAATTCTAGTTTGATATTTGCATATTCAGAATGTCACCATTGATATAATCAATTCTTCGTCGTTTCTTCTTCGCGATTGGTGTCTGGGCCTGTAAAATGTTGTTCATACCAGGCGTGCCCGATTATCAGGTATTTGGGGCAAACTTTATTGGGTTCTTCACTAGGGTACTACTAAGAAAAATGCTATACACATACACAATGTACAGCCATTTATCTGTTGTGATACCAAGTATGATATCGGAGGTTCTGACCTGCTAGACCAAGTCAATAACCAACTTACCCCGAACCCCAGGCTGATGACGCTTTGTTCTCTATTCGAACAAAGTGCTCATGTTAGCCCTTCGGTCAAAGAGACACTTAGTCTAGTTCTACGTCTGTGTGCCACGAAACAATAGTTTAGAATGATGCTTTTGTGATACCTATGAACGTTGAGGGCCCAACACATTAACATTATTAGTATGACGTTATTCTAGATGATATCTTTGGATTGATAGAAATCTCGAATCTCGAATAAATCTTCTCATAAAACGTCCAAAACGACATAACGATGGTGATGTTTGACCCTTTGAATCATGGTGCTCACCCAAACACCGAAAATCAAGATTGATGTAGGTCCCAACTATAAACACGTACATCAGGTCCGAACAAATGCCATAAGTCATTTCTTCGTATGCCACAATCAACTCGATTGCCACCAACCCGCTGTCAACAGCAATTCATTTTAGATAATACAGAGACATTTTCTTGTCTGTGTGAACCTGTGCATCACTCGCGCAACATCGTTGGCGTCTCCATGGGTCGTATAGCCCATGGAGATCGCCCATCATCCTTGTGAATTATCGCGATGGCCCGAATCGCTCATGTGTCGATTACCGGACACTGAATGCCGCTATCCATCATGATTCATATGCCATTTTCAGAGTAGAAACTATATAGATGGTCTGTCAACAGGATTGTTCTCGACACTTGACCTTCCTGGTACATATATTTATTTATTTAATCCATACTGACATATTTCATCAGACTCTCAAATCATGCTAAAAAGCTTGCAGCTTCTGATAGTGGATGAAAATTGAAAAATTGCTTTTTGGATTGGTAAAAGTATGTCACATTAATCTAGTCCTCCGAGGAAGAAAGTGAGGTTTTCGCCTGCTCTATATCTTGATAACATAATACCCTTCTCCAAGATCGTTTGCGAGCACCTGCAATATATTTTCCGCGAGAGGTTCAGATTTTATGTAAGGATCACGTGACGATGTATACACTAGCCATTTCTTATACACATATTATGGCACTCAGTATATATACTTACCTAGTCTGTGATCGAAAGGTTCCAGTATGTAAATTTGATCTGGATAGCAACTCGGCTATTCAGTGGAATCCCCAGTTTAGTGGCACTTATATCTTTAGATAAACTTTACGTCTGCCTCACTTTGTCCGTTTTCAGCAAGTTGACATTCCCTATTGATCAGTAATTTCCTGGTTACTACTTGTCCTCGTTCGCGTCATTTCTCATTTCATGATGTTTTATAAAACTAGTCTATTGAGAAACTGTTTACTCGATTTATTACAGGCAGCTATTGGTTCCATGGCACTAGATCGTGCACATACGCATAATGCTGCTCCGGAAGACATCAGACGAGGTGAAATTGTGAGTATTATTTCTCTGGTTGAACTTCATGTTTCCAGGTATGACTTGATGTATGACTTGAAAGATACGAAGATGAGACTACCTGTTTAAGTTAACCTTTTGCTGAGATGAATATAGCCAAGGATGGCGAGTAAAAACAATCACGCATTTCGTTTACTAACATTCCTTACAGATAGTTTTTGTTATTATACGCTTAAATTAAATTATTCGCTTAAATTGAATTACAGGTACTTATGTCTGCAGTGTTGGCCATTTTACTGACCGCGCCAATAGGAGCAACGGCAATTGCCGCCACAGGTGAGGATTCTATCAGAAGCAAATGAACTAGAAGACTGCGTCCTTATATTAGACTATCTAGAATACATTGACCACCGCCTCCCTGCTTATAACTCATGATGTGCCATAGTTGCACGGTAAGATCGGGGTTAATACTCGATGTAAGCATCACGAGACATTGCATACAATAGCTAAGTCTGGGGACAACAATGTGTCTGGATTTACGCCTTTTCAGCTACACAATGACTCGGGACAATAGCTTCCTACATAAAGGATCTACCAAGATTGGTCCCTCGATCCTTCGGGATACTACAGTAACTAGAATTTGACCCTGATGAAGTAGGTCAAGATCAGTCAAATTAGAAAGGCTTCCAGTTACCAGTTACATATTTAGTATGAATTTGGAGAATGCCTGGACGTCATCCTTCAAAAGCTTTCACCAATACTAAAATTGACCTAGTTAAAATAGGTCAAGTTCAGTCATCTTCAGGCCTCTGGGCCATCACCAGCTGCATATGCTGTATGAAGTTTGAAAACCTGGCTATTATCCAACAAGATATAAGATGCGCAGAAAGACAGACGGATCAAATAGGCAATACCAATTTCCAATGATTAGCTGAGTTTTCAACCACAATGACCTCAAAATAGGGTTCCTCCATGGTCCATTGGTAAGGTATATCCATACAAAGTTTGGCACCAATCCATGATCTAGAACTGGACATATCGCACGGACAAGCAAAGGTTACCAGACTGACTGACGGACGGAAATCGTGATCGCAACATACGACCTCGTCTATCGACGGCCATAAAACTGTGTATCAGGAGGCATATGTTGGCCCATGCGTCTCAGACCCAGTTTCTACTAAAGTGCATCTATTATGGACAATACACATAACCGAATATTTATTTGGCATAGACTGGAACGAAAACTGTTTCACGTTCGTTCTAAAGAAACCAAAACTCTAAATTTTAGGTAAACGGTTACTGACCAAAGCTGTTCATCATCATCATCACCACAAGTCAAAGACGAAGAAGCGAGAGAGACAGAGACATTGGAGTTGGGACTCGGAGAAAGGTGGACTGGACAATCCTTCTTTCCAAGACGAGGACAATGGTCGTGGGAATAGCACAGCGTCTGAAGACACTTTCAGCGGGGATGAGTCGGAATCCACTTCCGGAAGTTACTCCGAAAACAGCGTTAGTCAAAGCCCCCGATCTGATGGAAGCCCAAGCACAAACAGCGAGAATTTAGCAGACGACAGCACGCAGTCACGTGCATCCCACATTACCAAACGTGATATTTCATTGAACAATTTTGATATTGAATCGAACAAACTGTACCATATCAGCCATGTAAACATAGCAAGTGATACATATCCCGTTACAATCAGAATGGGTGATGATTCGATTTGTACACACTTCTGATATTTTCCCGGTACCTTTTACAGAGTAATTTATTTCTATCAATGATTTTTAATTAAGTTTTTCACTGTTTAAATGGAGAACGCCTTGTTTACATCGGAGTATTCTAGTCGGAATAAATATATTGCAGTTTTCATTCAAATGTTTCTTTGTCCAAATAGCAGTATTATATGAATACTTTATAATCACCTTTGTTAGCCAGGTTCCGGTGAATGACAACGAACAAAGTTTACATGGTCAACCTAGAATACCTTCATTCGCTTCGCGAACGCAAAAACGGTATGCCGGGTCACAATAGCTTCCCCAAAAGCACATTGTTGCCAATTTGTTTGAACTGTTCATTGAAGCGTTCTGTCTCTGTACACAGTTTTCGTTGCGCATCAATCCTCCACACTTGCACAAATTTCAAGTCAATACTTTAATAAAGAACTACGTTGATAGCACCGGCAGGTGCACGGAGACGCGGTTCGTTCATTCTCTCTTCACTTTTCTCTTTAGCCTAGACTACCTTTTTAATCAATGATAACTGGACTATTTTAGACAATTTGTCACATTTATAAAAAATATAGGCATTATTGTCTTTTCTTGGAAGGGTACGATACTTTTTAAGATTTGATCCATATTTAGGCATATCATACTTGCACCAGATATCGTTAGTTAAGAACCTCGCCACCATGTTATCAGAAAGAACCGCTATGCGAACCGCGCAGGACACGAAATTGTGCAAACGTATAAAGGCAATGTCAGATGCATGGAATTGGGCAACTGCCGAAATAAGATGAAATTTGGACTTGTTAAAGGACCCGTTTAACTCCGCTGCTTTGTCGTTGTATATAGGTTAATTATTCATCAACAGTGCCCCGGAGAGAAGCCCTAAGAGTGAGTAAGCGAGTGGATGAATCTGATGTAAAGTCGCATTCGATAATTCATGATAGGAGATATGATGTAGCAGATGATATATGGTTGAAAATGTTACTTCACTCCTACATACTTCTCTAGGCAAAGAGTATGACCATTGCAGCTTTGGTGTTGTGACCAAGAGATGTTCCTATGCGAATATGTAATGCGTCCGTGGAATCAGGTATGTATGTGTAATATTGATCATGTACACACTTAACCGAGATGTGGACCGGAGAAGAAATTCTGACCAACTGGATAAAGGGCCAGGAGTCTGCAAGGTACTAAGCATCATCCATGTAAGTTTCGGAGTTGCCAATGAAATAGTTACGGAGATATGGACCGGGAAAGAAATTGTTACTGGATGGATGGACACTGAAACTAAGTGTAGGACGGGTCTTTTGTCCATTTGTCCTCTGTTTATCTGTTGCCCCATATCCTGTCAAGCAGTTGATGTTAACGTGAAACAAACACTTATTATTGAAAAATATTCACAATATTATTCACAATTCAACCCGTGTTTTATATATTTTTAAGAAAAAAAATATAATTTTTTTAAATGTTCCACATGGCCCATGGGATGAAAGAAATAACTACAACCGGCTAGAGTTACTGAGCTGTATCAAGATGGGATGAGATTTTCGGCTAAATATCGGAGTCAGTTCATCTCAGAGAAGTGAAACTCCCCACAGTATCTTTATGTAATTTGTGCATTTTTATTCTGAAGTTCGAAGGAAATCTATTCAGAATCAAAACAAACCTCCAATACCTCACATGTTATTTTCATAGTGCCTAGTCACAGTGTTACAACATTGCAAGCCCAACGTCATTGTGCTTTGAAAAAAAAACCAAAAAAAAAAACCGAAAAAAAACCCCCAAAAAAACCAAAAAAAAACCACGCGAGGTATTGGAGATTTTCTTTGATCCTGAACAGATTTCCTTCAAATTTCAGAATAAAAATGCACAAATTACATATAGATACTGTGGAGAATTTCACTTCTCTAAGAAACACTGGCTCCGATAGCCGAAAATCACATCCCATCATAATGCGAGATAGAAACTCCCCTGACGAATCTCCGTTGGTAATGCATTAGCGTCAGTGCAACAACAACAACAACGATGATGTTTGCGTTGATTTATTGGGTTGGCCATACCTTTCGCTATCTTCCATGAAGTATATTTGAGGACTTGTTATGCGAGACACCGCTTGTACTGGCCGACGACCACAGTTCATTTTACAACTGAAAACTCAACTCTATCATCGGATGTGTTGGCAGGAAGCACAAACACATGGGCACTACTTTCGTTTTTGACAGAATCTCACAGGTTCCTACAATTCAGTTACAAGACAAAGTACAAGTTGCCCTTTTCCGATAAAACAGGCGTTTATTATCGTTCAAATCCATTCTGAGAACTTTTAGACGAAATAACAAGTCGATTTTCACAGTTTTAATGTCAAACTATTTTTTTCTCAACAGCGTAGGGATACGACAATTAGTCTGGCAATACCGTACTACTGAATATGCAGAGGAATATAGACTTCTAGATCAAACCAATGACCAGTCATTCACTACACTGAACCAATGGCTGAAATAGAACTTTACTATGGAGCTCTTGATTGGCTACAAGCTGGTAAGAGTATGTAAATCAGTATAAAAGTAGGGCTAATGTATGCATACTTGTATATCCGTTTTTAGGAGACTGGAAAATGGTAGAAAAATAAAAAAAAATGTAAAAAAATAATTAACGACCGGTTAGACCTGAAAGTCTCAAAGGCACAAGTAAAAAATAAAAGGATCATAACCTGTAAGTTTCATGAACTTCCTAGAAATAGTTATCGAGATACGGCTCGGACAGACACATCCCCAGGGCCACAACAATACTCCTGAGCCCGTAGGGCTGAGGAGTAAAAAAAAATGACAGTGCACATCGGCAAGGTATTAAGCATCTTCTATATACATGGGTGTTCAGTGAAGATAAGTATATACTAGACAAACAGCCCATTCGAGTGAAATATGATAGACATTTATTCCGAGTATATTTACAGGCTTCAATAGCTCAATAGTGCAATAATTGTTTAACAGTACTCTTTCCCACTACAGCACAGCTTCTTGAATGATGATACCGAGAGATGAAAATCAGCCATTATTGACCTATCATAAGGATTCAATGTATTGGATGAGAGAAAATAGTGTACATATTCCAGTCTAACCTGCAGTTCTTAAAGTAATTCAAAATTTCTGTGTAACCATTCCATTGCTTAAACTGAAGAAATTTATGAAGATAAGACTCAGAAGCAAGAAAGATTTCTATAAAATCATGACCATATATGGATCGATCATTTCACAATAGTTTTCTAGTCTGTCAATCCTCAAAAACTCTTAATTCCAGCAGATGCAGCTTCAGGACTAGAACAAAGACAAAAAATCGACCATAGAGGTCCATGTCCCCCGCTAGCAGCACCAGTTATGGTGGATTACATCCACCATAACTGGCGCTGCTGCTGCGGGGGCCATGGCCCTCTATGGTCGATTTTTTTTGGTCGATGATATCTCATATCATTGATGAAGAGTATGATTCGAATATGGAGATATTGCTGATGAGCTTAACATAATCTAATACAGCGGATGGCACCCATATTGGATTATGCACATCAATAAAACATAATACCAACTGTCCTTTCACCAATGTCCATGCACTCCCCAAGTTTGAAGTAGATTGGTTGAATCGTTCTAGAGTTATTGTCCAGACAATATCTAAATGCTGAAAATCTAAGATGACTGATGGTGGCCATCTTGGATTACACAGGTAACTGAAAAAGCAATGACAACTGTCCTCTCACCATGTCAAGCCAAACTGCAAGTTTGAAGTCGATCAGTTGAATTATTCTAGAGTTGCTGTCCAGACAAGATGCAACTGCTTAAAATGCAACATAATCCAATATCGCTCGTAGATGGCAGACAAATTGGATTATGCTCGTTCATGAAACACAATCCCAACCGGGATCTTAATAAGGTCAAGGGACTCCCCAAGTTTGAAGTAGATCCGTTGAATCGTACTCCAGCTATTGTCCGAACAAGATCAAACTGCTTAAAATCCAATGAAATCCAGTATGGCTGATGGTGGCCATATTGGATTAAGCACATCCTTGAAAAACGATCCTAATCCTCCTCTCAACAATGTCAAGGCACTCCCCAGGTATGAAGTAGATCGGTTGAATCGTTCGAGTTATTGTCCGGACAAGATCCAACTGCTTACAATCCAATATGACTGACAGCGGCCATACTGGATTACGCACATTGCTGAAAAACAATCCCAACCATCCTCTCGCCAATGTCAAGGCACACCCCAAGTTTGAAGTTGATCGGTTAAATCTAAGATCCAACTGCTTATAATCCAAAATGGCTGACGGCGGCCATATTGGATAACGAACATTGCTGAAAAACAATCCCAACCGTCCTCTCGCCAATGTCAAGGCACACCCCAAGTTTGAAGTTGATCAGTTCATGAGTTATTGTCCGGACAAGAAAATCTAACATCCAACTGCTTATAATCCAAAATGGCTGACGGCGGCCATATTGGATTACGCACATTGCTGAAAAACAATCCCAACCGTCCTCTCGCCAATGTCAAGGCACACCCCAAGTTTGAAGTTGATCGGTTAAATCGTTCATGAGTTATTGTCCGGACAAGAAAATCTAAGATCCAACTGCTTATAATCCAAAATGGCTGACGGCGGCCATATTGGATTACGCACATTGCTGAAAAACAATCCCAACCGTCCTCTCGCCAATGTCAAGGCACACCCCAAGTTTGAAGTTGATCGGTTAAATCGTTCATGAGTTATTGTCCGGACAAGAAAATCTAACATCCAACTGCTTATAATCCAAAATGGCTGACGGCGGCCATATTGGATTACGCACATTGCTGAAAAACAATCCCAACCGTCCTCTCGCCAATGTCAAGGCACACCCCAAGTTTGAAGTTGATCGGTTAAATCGTTCACGAGTTATTGTCCGGACAAGAAAATCTAACATCCAACTGCTTATAATCCAAAATGGCTGACAGCGGCCATATTGGATTACGCACATTGCTGAAAAACAATCCCAACCGTCCTCTCGCCAATGTCAAGGCACACCCCAAGTTTCAAGTTGATCGGTTAAATCGTTCATGAGTTATTGTCCGGACAAGAAAATCTTACGGAATTACGGACACCGGTGTTTCTAAGTCCCCCCCCCTACTAAGTAGCGGGGGACAATTATAGATGGTGGTACAAGTAATTCGAGGGAACAAGACTTTCTCATGCGACCAATCTGAATCAGGATTATATAATGAACCTCTAGAACATGTAGACATAGTCCGACACACAGCTATAATGAACCTGTAGAACATGTAGACATAGTCCGACACACAGCTATAATGAACCTGTAGAACATGTAGACATAGTCCGACACACAGCTACAATGAACCTGTAGAACATGTAGACATAGTCCGACACACAGCTATAATGAACCTGTAGAACATGTAGACATAGTCGGACACACAGCTATAATGAACCTCTAGAACATGTAGACATAGTCCGACACACAGCTATAATGAACCTCTAGAACATGTAGACATAGTCCGACACACAGCCCCTAAAAGATATTTTATAATACGGATTTCTATTGAATGTAGTGTTTGCCTGTTTAACCAGCAAAATCGACTTGGCTGCCGGACCGAAATGTCTGGCAGTCAAAAAACGATACTTCTTATCCCATTTTCTCCACTCAAAATAATGAAAACCACATCTCGGACTTGGAATCTGTAATAAACTTTCCGTGGGTAGTTTATTCGAGCAATCTCAATTTCCTGAACCGAGAAGACAAATTTTCCACCAAGTTTAAATTCTTCAGCCAATAAAAAATCACCAATGCTACATTCTCCATGTTTGGGGATGGTCTGGCAGCTAAAAGATTTTGTCGGTTAAACTGGCAGACCTACATTCAACAGAAATCAGTTTCATAAAATATCTTGTAGGGGCTGCATGTGATTGTCGGACTAATGTAGACATTGTGAGGAGTTGGATTTTGCTTGATCATTTAGAGACAATAGGAATAGGGGGCATGTGCATATATAGTAGTTCTAGTTAATTGATAAACCAACAGATTCTCACCATACGAGTTAACCTGGAGGCAACTTACAGCTATGAAGTCACAGGAGCAAATGGGGACGAATGAGAGGTCATCCTCAAAAATGCTGATTAACCCGCTCTGTACTGTATTGGTAATATTGTACCCATAGAAATATAGTTCAGTAATTGTGTGTCATTGGCATACAAAAATGAAGTATTTCTAGACGAATATTTTAATCAAAATATACCTCGTTCGAAAGCTTGAAGTATCATCTTTGAAATTGCGCAGGTAATGCTATTAAGTACATGTATATCTTCGCTTAATCCATGTTCATGACAGTGTTGATACCAGCTTGGAACTGTTAACAATGCCGATACAGAGGGAGTTAATCACTTGATAATTAGTTAACCAGGAGCAATGATTGAAATGAGAAAACTGCAGACTTGCCATCCACAAACATCACAATTGATTTAAACATAGCCTGCCAGATTTGACTATTTGTAATCTAGTACCAGATGTATGCCAGATGGTCTGATGTGACATCACTGGCCAGTATCAAACCAGGGCAGATAGGTGATGCGGATTTCATTTCTGAAATCAGCGGAGATACCAACTCTGATTCACTTTTCAAAAGCTAACAGGAGACCAAGTACTTCCAATAAAGCCAAATGAAGTAGATAGCTATAGGCTGATATATCTTGTCCACCACATGCAGTTGTGGTATTGACAGACGATAAGGAACTAGAGTCCAGACTTAGTTCACTTCAGTCAGAAACTTGAGCTCATAATGAAATGTCTCTTGTCCTCACTCAATGTTGACATTGCAACATTTTGGTGTTCAACATCACCTCGAATATACCAGTTTATACTAGTATCATACTGCATCAGACTGTATAGGGGGTATTCAAGTAATATGTATGCAGCGAGGCGGAGAGTGGGGGTCTAAAACTAAGGATTTTTTTTTCCATGTACACTGGGTTAAATTTTGCGTATGGGGGGGGGTCAAAAAATCGGCATTCTAATGGACTGGAGTATCACAGCTAAACAAGAGATTGTAACATGCTTTTTTCAAATCTAACTTACTGAATATTCATTCTTTCATTAGATAAACTGGATACATTTTTCTTCTCTCCCATATGCAGATAAACGTTTTCAGGAGGGTACAAACTCTGACAATGGGAGAGTGACTACAGCAAACTTGCAGGATTTTATAAACTCATTTAAGCTGTATATATATAAAAAATAAATGTATTTACAACCCAAAGCAAATATTACAAATCTAATACCATCCTAATTCCATTACAACCAAGTGTACAAACATGGACTAGTCTATATATTGGTAGTAAACACCTTGAGCACTCAATATCTCCACAGGGTTAACAAATAAGACCAAGATTCAATACAAAATTATGTCTGAAACAACAAATATGCTATGTGAAGAAACAATGTAAAACATCATCAAAATAACTTTATTTGGGATATTTCTTGTGCACATGTGATGCAGACACCCCTACAAAACATTTACATTTGTATCCGTTGCCATAAACCGAACCCATAAGGTATGAAATGGTTCAGGGTCATTTTTGAGAGGAGGAAGTTGAGAAATTAGGGGGGGGGGGGGACAAAATAGAAATTGTGCTATATTAAAACCTATTTGATTATGATACATCACTCTGCAATATTATCAGGACTAATATGTCTAGATTGTTTATAACTGGTTGTGTTAAAATTTGCGATATTGTTGTTGTTGATCTGTAAATCCACTCTTAAGACCGATGCGTATTTATCACTGGTGTTATATCCCCCAAATGCTGTTTGTTGTCTTTTGCTTGAGACACTAGGCAGCAGGTGGTGTTCGATACATCAATACGTATTGTCGGACTCATTGGTGCAGAGTAAGGTGCTGGAATATTTGATGACAGAAAGTGTTCAAAACACAAATCAGGATTTCTGGTCTCAGTTTTCCCCATTTTCATAGATGTCAACTGATCGGTCTGGTCAAAACAGTTCAAATGTACAACTTGATGCTTCGAGTGAGCCTTCATTTTTTTTTCGGAAAAGAAAATAATACGGTACAAGCATAGAATATATTGATACAAGCTTCGAAATTACAAAACCTTATATGATCATATTATACAATGTCGTACCAAAGTTCTCATAAACCTATCACTAGCCAGATATCTTCAAACATACAGAATTGACTCGAGTAATGCAGGTTAGAAACTGTCTAATCAAAATAGATGTATACAAAATGAGCAAATATAGATTACCATATCATATGCTACAATACTCTGTGTGACATCATAGTTCTTAATTGTGCAAACCCACCTCCTAGGCAGGTCTCCTAGCAAGTTGCTCTTCCTCACTTATTGTTTATTTCACCTGCCTGCTACCTTAAAATCACCTATCATCCCAGTTGTTCTACTGCCATGTTGGATATCTTTGAAAGTAAATCCCAGCCTCTTACAACAATAATCAGTCAATCAAGAGGGGGCCTGGTTATAGATTGTAGACATTCTAGTGATAAATATTACGGCGTACTTGGAATTTGAAGATGATGAAAAATGCCTATACAAGAATTCACCTGGATAACAACATAGGGGTATATGGTCAACCCCACCCTCAAATTGATTACATATAATACAATTTTAACTGTTTAACCCAAACTGTACATAAATAACCACAGGCAAGAACTGCCAGAAAACAAGAGCCATGAGTTTACATATCCGCCCTGCCCACTGTATTCGAGAATGGTCCGATGAGATGACACGAGGAAATATTTATTTGCACTCAAATAGATTCCTTTCTGGCGAAGGAAACACAATGTGAAGAAAGGGATGAAGTAAACCTCAACTGTTGCTATAATATCAAACTTTAATTCTCGAATTAAAACAGATCAAGTTCATGAAATGACCCCTCCGATAGCAAAATTTTGTTAAATTAGTAAATGAATGGATTTTAATTCACAACAGTTCAACTGGATGTAGATGTTTGATATCAAAGAGGAGAGAACTCTACATGTAGAATGGCATCAGAGAAGAAAACCGAGTCCTGCCTAAGAATACAGTCTAGTCAAGCTAGATTCAGTTTTTGGGTGCCATCATGCAGATCAAGAGCCTTATGGACTTCAACATATGCCCACACATGTTCAAATCTTATGTCATCAGATTGTATACTTCCTACTTTCAGATATACCCTCTAACTGCACTGGGATTAAAACGTGCGGCACAGCTTTTGTCCACATGGCTCTCGGCCAACCAGCATCATCCATTTCTAAATAGAGCGGAGTGGGCTTAGGATGCCAAGACGACGCTGTACTCTGATCTTGCCAAATAATTCACCATCTAATATCTTCATTCTACTGTACATAATACATGTACATAGACAAGAAAATCTGTCAAAAGTTGCCTCTTATATTGTGATCTAAGATACAGCATGAATGTAACAATTCTCAATGATTTCTTGATTTCTGGGCCGAAGTGGCCCTAGATCTTTGACCTCAAAATGAATGGGGTTCCTCTTTGTCCCATGTGTATGGTATACCCAAAGTTACACCAATCCATACATTCAAAACGGGGATATCACACGTAAACAAATGTTAACTGACGGATAGACAGACAGACCCCATCGCATTGTAAAACCTCATCTATCAATGGGCATATATATAGATAATAATCAGCAATTATCAGTTTGACAGTTGACAGGAATGAAAGTACTGTTACGCTATTCCAAACTCGCTCATCCAAAATATTACGCCTGAAAGAAGTACAATGTTGGAGAGAGATAGAAAACAAAAACATGACAAAGCTAGACCTCTAACTTCATCCTCCTGATGGTCCACTCATCCATCCCATCCTGGCCATGGCATTACAATCCATTTTACTTGGCTTCTGTGGAATTTACCAAGTCTCAAGTGTCCTCAGTGTCTACATCAGCTCCCTGTCTGAGATAAAAGACAATCAAGAATTAAATTAAACGGAAGAGCCATTTAGAGCTTACATGCTACATATAGTTAGACTTTTGTTAGAATTGCTGAAAAAACTTTTAAGCGATGGCACAAGTGTACAATGATAGAAGATTTCTGAATATGAGGTTATGGGGTGGAAAGAGGCTTAGTTCAGGAGATATACGGTGAGAACTATCCCCAGGTGTACTGAATGTGTCTCAGAAGTGTACAATGATGTAAGCTTCCAGAAAATATGGAGTGGAGCGAGGCTTAGATCAGGAGTTTGATGGTGGGGTCAGGAGCACACTCAGAGTGACACGAACATGTCCTCCTTACCCAGAATTGACTTACTCAGCCTCAGGGGACTTGCTGGTCTCTTCTGGTCCCTCAGCGACTCCACTATCCTCAGCAGCTTCTCCATTGATGGGCGACTTCTCCACACTCCCCTCAACATCTCCAGAACTCTCTGCTGCCTCAGAATGTTCTGTCTTCTCCTCCTCTACATCCATATTCTCGCCACCATCTTCTTTCTGCTCTTCTGCTGCGTCCATATCTGATGCACTTTCAGTCTTCACCACTGGGGCATTTCCACTTTCATCCACTGGCATACAGCCGGATTTCTCCTCTGACACATCTTCGGATTTCTCGGCCAAATCTCCTGATTTTTCCTCCGTCGCCTCTCCCGATTTCTCCTTGATTTTTTCCTTGCTATCCTCAGACTCTGACTTGCTCTTTCGTTTTTCCCTTGAGCTGGAGCGTCTCGAGCTCTTCTTGCTCTTTCTGCTTTTGTCGCGACTGCCACTTCGACTCCTAGACCTCTTTTTATCTTTCTTCGACTTGGAGCGGCTCCTGGATAAAATTCAATACAAAGTGGCAGGTTTGTGCAGTGCAATCAATCTAAATCACTCAATACTCAAACTTAAAATATTTTGAACCTCAATGCAACAAAACCGTCAAAACCGATACTATAATCTGGTCCCAAGCATGGTCGGTATACAAAGGTTTTACTGTAGTGTCTCTAGAGTGATACGACGACTACAAATGTTGTGATGCTGTCTATGAATTGAACTAGTCTCAACCTAATTTATTTTCATTTCAAAATGCTATTGGTTAAGATCTATTCGAGTCTATTATTTCATGCAAAATCGTATCCTTGGAAGCGGGTTCTGCTCACATCAAGGACCCTTCACCACTGAAGGAGATAAATGCCCCTAAATCTGACGGGTAATTGATGACAATACATTGAATACCGAGACCAGTCTATGCTGTCTTACAGTGACAACTTGTAAATGTACGTACCTGCTTCTGCTGCGACTGCGGTGACTCTTTCGGCTAGCCCTTCGGTCCCGGGAACGTGACCTTGACCTCGACCGTGATCGGGAACGTGATCTTGTGTATGCCCTGAAGAACATTGCATGAAATGTGTAAAATACAAGGCCATGATGCAGACAATTCTAACTAGGCCAACTACAAATAGGTCAAGGTCATGAAGACATTTACATTGTAATGAAAAGGCTTGAGCAATTCACAGCGAATATCTTATCCAAACAGACACAGACACAGTTTACAGTGAGGGATGCAGATACTGGGTGCATGTAAGCCAATGTAAGACAGTTTATGAGTAAATATAGTGCACAACGAGACACAAGCACGAATAGATGGAAAATAAATAAAAAATGAAAATGGAGCAATTATATACTAGTAACATGGCAACATCTAGGGAAGCAATTGGTACGTCTCCAGGTAATAAAATTTTGACCGAGGTTTTTTTCTGAACACTTACATGTCCGTTGTTGATGTTCATAGCTAATATTGTCTGATTCAGTTGCACTTTTGTTTAACCATGGACCCTTCAGGCAGATGCAAAAATAATGGTTTGACAACACACCGGACATGAAAGATGTCCCCATATAATTCATACTTTTCGGTTAGAGTCCTAGTTTATGCGTGACTGCCAATTGTTTTGCATTATGAGAAACAAACTTAGAGGTGTCAACAGATGCCTCATCAATTTCCACTAGACGCAAACATCACATGAATGCTTACAGAAAAGCCATTGTGATGGTTGTGGCAAGCATATAATTGATGAGGCATCTGTCGACTCGTCCAAGTTCCTGTCTCTTGTGACAGGTGTGAAGCCAAAAATGGACATTCATTCATTTACCAGAATTCTTAGGAAAAGGTGACATAGAATTAAATTATTTTATCATTCATGGCAGACAGCCGTGACAAATATGACCTGCCGGGTATTTTTCTAAACAATTAGCAGGGCTCTGAATCATGTAAAGAAGAGAAATGCCCCACCAGAGTCAGAAGATTCGATATGTCCATCTTTGCCCTAATGTAATATGCCTGTTTTGGGTTACACTGCATTGCCAAAAACATTGAAACTCTGTGTGTGGCAAGATAAATTAGCCCAAACAGAGAGATTTTAGAATGGCCAGAACGCACCACACGTGTATAAACGCTTGTTGACAAAGCCGTCGAAAACACAAATTCCTTCTATTTTCTCGTGAATGGTGGAAACAAGTTGAGTTGTTTATGGTTAAATGTGTTTTATTTTGTACCTGTCGTAACATATATGTCACTTTCGCGGAGTTTGGGAGAGATCGATTTCAGCCTAGATTTGAGGCTGATTACATCTTTAACAACAGGAAAGATTTTCTGTCACTTCACAGGCAGTATGACCATATATTGTACATGAGCCATAGGTCACATTATACAGCTATTTGTCACTTCAAATACAGAGTTCTACTGTTTTTTCTTCCTCTCGAAACTTCAGTATTTGTTTTTTAATTGACCCATAACTGGAGGGCTTTGGATGCTACTGAACTACCCACCAAGCACATACGTTTTGGTTTCTTTGTCTATTGGGGAGTTTGCAATATTGACTGCAATGGTCTCCATCTGCATTTTAACAGCCCTGTGGTATGGCTGGCTGTTTGTGGATCTTGCACTGTTCATGGCTTTGCCTGGAATATGCTTCCCCAGACATTTGCTGTGTAGGTGACAACATCTCATGATAACAGAAACGATTAACTGAACAGGACTAACTAGCCACTAAACATGAACCATATGGGGTCAAATACTTACCGTGTGTGGCAGGTCATAGGTCAGGCCTGTTACATGGATTACTTTGAGAGTCGGGGCCCCAAGTGGAGCCCCGGTCTCTCTCTCTCTATCCATCACACCTTCTCTCTCTCCCTGACATCCGACCATATATACCATTGCCATATTGCATGGATCAGCCACCATTATAACAGACTACCAATGGAAGGGCTCTGGTGACACCATGTGACCACCCCATGTGACCAACACTGAGCCAATTCTAACCAATCTACCATCAAGAACCATACTGTTACCACCAGGCCTGAATCATGAAAACACGGGCACAAAGAGCAAAGTAATTCAGTGCTACGTACATGTATAATTAACAGTTCATATCAACAAAAAATCTTTCAAACTTTGAGAAAAAAATAATCATAAATCTTCCACTTCAAAATCTGAACCCAACCAAAAAAAGAGTAGCAGTTGTATAAATGCTTTAGCCACATACCTTAAGAATGTTTTGATAACAGTTTATTGGAAAATGCATTTTGTGCTATGAGGGATGATGGAAAATGATGTGGAAACTATATGAGGGATGATGGAAAATGATGTGGAAAGTAAAATGAACGTATTTGTCTTTGCACAAAGAAATATGCTAGTTATACACATTGGTTGTCCAAGTACTCTGTTCATTTGGTGATGATCACAAGTAATGGATTGGACAGTTTTGATATTCAGAATTCTCTACAGTTTTATAAACAAGTTGTTAACAATAATAATAATATAAAGTCTGTAGTCATTTTGACCAAGATCTAGTTATATCAGAGACTGCGACTCCTCCTGTCAGTGTGTGATGGCCTCTGATTTCAGGCCTTTTTCTATACTACGCGAGAACAAGGCCCTGGAGCCAAACCACTCACCAGATGTAGTTGCTGAAATACAACCGGCGGGAAATATTTGCCAAACCCGTTTACCATAACCAAAAAATATTTTGATTCATGTCCACCTTGTTTATGAGCGACTGTCCATTTTCAGTTTTGCAAGACGTCTAAACTCTGACAGGGGGGTAGAACTGTCCAGATCGCCGCTGTGTGTGTAGTGTTTGTGGCGCGGTGTTGTGGCTCGTAATTGACTTTCTGATCGATGCAAGTTTTACCCCCTCCTCAGAGTTTAGATGTCTTGCAAAGCCAAAAATGGACAGTCACTCAAAAACAAGGTGTCTTATGAAAGGTAAGTGGGCATAGAATGGAATTATTTTATTGGTTATGGTCAACGGGTTCGGCAAATATTACCCGTCCAGCACTTTCCCAAAAACTACATCTGGTGAGTGATTTGGCTTCGGGGCCTTGTTCTCAAATGGTATAGAAGAAGGCCCCACCGGAGCTAGGAATTACCAACCAAATAACAGCTTTGTTATGGATAACATTTTTCCATATAATACTCTGTAGAACCTATGTGAGATAACGGGCTGCGATTAGACATCTTGCGCATGTGACGCAGGCTGATCTACATGGATCACGATGCTGGAAGAATGATGCGCTTCAGTAACGTTCCCTCAGAGAGTCATTGATAATTTTACTTAAATACAAGTCATGATTTAAATTATATGGAAACATGAGGCAGCACCTAAAAGGTGCAACAACCCCTCAGCCAGACAGTTTTAGTCAGTGTATATTGGTACACAATGAATGAAAAATGCATATGTAAAAGCCTGAAAGATTTGGTTGAATGCAGAAGATGCTTTAGCAGTGGCTTGTAAAAGATTACAATATGATAAATTCAGTGTGGGATGTTAGATGCATTGAAGGATTATAATAAATATTTTGACGTAGCATGTGCGAAAAATATGGCGGAAGAACAGAAATATTCTGAACAAAAACAAAAGGCTTCAAGCCATTTTGGCTTTGAACCCTAATAATAATCTAAACAATAATAAAAGTCTTTGATAGCAATAACTGTATGAATCTCTGTGTACCAGTTGATTGTCTGTCTCTTTCCATCTGTGATCAAGCAGAGGATGAGGATGGGTGGATGGCAATCCAAACAGCCTTGTGATATGAATAATATGTTTCATGGACACCAAATTGTATATCTGTGAGTTTGAAATTGGTGAAAATCTGGTCAATGGTTGTCCTAAGATCTATGGTTGGGGTGTGGATTAAGGGAAAGAGCCCATGGATGCTCTTGGAATAAGTCGTTTATCTTGGTTGTTTCAGCCGATTCGACAGCGAAGTCATTGTTGAAGTCTCCAAGTATGACAACATTAGTTGCTGAACAGTGGCTCCTTAGTGATGTAGAAAGTCCGCCCAATCAGAGAAACCAGTTCTGTTATTCATCGTAAGTTTCTTGATGCACTGATGATGTATATCAAATTTTACATCGAGCACTTGAACGGTATCAGAGAGAGATCATTAATGATTTTGCATAAATTAAAGATGGCCGCCTATCCTTCCGGTCATTCAGAGGAACTGATCTTCATTGCGAGTGTCTTGATACATCGATGCTGTATACCAAGTTTCATATAAAACACTTAAATGGTATCCGAGATATATATCATTAAAGATTTTGCATAAATTAAAGATGGCCACCAAGATTTCCACCCAATCAGAGAAACCAGTTCTGTCATTCATCATAAGTCTCTTGCTGCATCGATGATGTTTATCAAATTTTATATCGAGCACTTAAACGGTATCAGAGATAGAGATCATTAATGATTTTGCATAAATTAAAAATGGCCGGCCATCCTTCCCGCCTCTCAGAAGAATTGATGTGGTTATTCAGTGCAAGTCAAGTCTCTTGATACATCGATGCTGTATACCAAGTTTCGTATAGAACACTTCAATGGTATCAAAGAAATACATCATTAAAGATTCTGCATAAATTAAAGATGGCCGCCAAGGCTTTCACCTAATCAGGAAAACTGGTTCAGTCATTCCTTCAAAGTTTCTTGATGTATCGATAATCTCTACAATGTTTCACACTGAACAGCAAAATGGTTTCCGAGATACACAAGATTAATGGTTTTGCATAAATTAAAGATGGCCGCCAAAGTTTCCACCCAATCGGGTCCAGATTCAATAGGGTTCTGAGTAATGAGCGTATGGATGTGCACGGCAAGTTTGGTGTGCCTAGGGTAAGTCGTTCTAAAGAAAGCTTGGTAACAAGAAGTTTCGTATAGAACACTTCAATGGTATCAAAGAAATACATCATTAAAGATTCTGCATAAATTGAAGATGGCCACCAAGGCTTTCACCTAATCAGGAAAACTGGTTTGGTCATTCCTTCAAAGTTTCTTGATGTATCGATAATCTCTACAAAGTTTCACACTGAACAGCAAAATGGTTTCCGAGATACACAAGATTCATGGTTTCGCATAAATTACAGATGGCCGCCAAAGTTTCCACCCAATCGGGTCCAGATTCAATAGGGTTCTGGGTAATGAGCATATGGATGTGCACGGCAAGTTTGGTGTGCCTAGGGTAAGTCGTTCTAAAAAAAGCTTGGTAACAAGAAAGCTGTGATGGTTTCGCATAAATTAAAGATGGCTGCCAAAGTTTCCAACCAATCGGGTCCAGATTCAATAGGCTTGTGGTTGACCACCCAACAATTCTGTATACCAAATTTGAAGTCTCTAGAAGCAACGGTTCGGTTTCTAGATCGATCACAAGAATTGTTAACGACCGGACGACCGACCGGACGTACATGCCAACGACAAGACCCCGCAGCCTAATAGGCTGAGGGGTAAAAATGATCCCTCTCGAGAAGGGAAATACTTCCCAAAATGACTAGCGGCTTGGTTGGGATGTTTTTTCCTTCTCTTGACTGCGAATTTTCAGGTTGTTGTCCATAACACTGTTATTTGGTTGATATGTTACATCAATCAATCATGCCAATGGTTGTCCCACTGTGAGGAGGTACAGACTTTGATACATGACGTACAAGGAGAATGAATTTTGGAGCAATGCTGCCTGCCTGTGAGAGAAGTACTAGGATATTGTCAGATGATACAAACAGACCCAATATACCATGTGATAGATATGAATGAATGATGATATTACATTTGATTCATCTCCAAAATGGTAACATAATGCAAACTACATGTATATTCTAAGCATTCATACTTGATGAAAATGCAGCATGTTGTAAACGAACACCAGACATTCAGACACACCAGGTAACGTAAGCTAGGACAAGGACTCTGCACATCATACATATTATCATTTTATAAATTTGTATATTTGAGTATATACAATGGGAAACAACTCTGCCCACATACAAGCATCTTATCCACGGTATAAATCTCCTCATGATGCAATATATGGCAGTCCCAAGTCTGTCCCACAGTTCATTTGCAAAATTTTGGGAACAATTTTTCCAACAGCAATGGAACTTTGGCCAGGAACTAGGCTCAGGATACGACTTGTTCAACTAGACACGGTTTGCAAAATTTTGAGATAACCCAAATTACGCAAAGCAGTAGTCTGGAACCAATATAGAAGGCTGATTTCATGATGCCGAAATGGCCAGTCCATACAGGAATGACATTGCAAACCCAACAGCAGCGTGCTCAAAAATAACATCGAAGCCAGATCAGGTATTGACAATTGTCTTGCAATTTGAATAAAGTTTTAATGAAATTCTAGAATCAAAAAAGGAAGTCCAAGCTTGGGTCTATTTGGCCAGGTTAAATTTCACTGCTGTGAGAAAAATCATCTCAGATATACATCTATCCTCAAAAATCATTTACAAATGGAATAGGAGCGAGACCTTAGATAAAAGGGTCGGCAAGGTGGATCTCATCACTCCCCAACCCATATAAATTTATAGTGGATGAGCCAATGAAAAAGTTCATAATGTGCTATAATGTGGCTGCAGGATACAATGGGAAAATGAACATCCTCACTGTGAATGAATAAAGATGGGGAAAACGGAGAGGGGGGTAAGATTTGGTCTAATGTCACAGTCCAGGTTATTTCACTCAAATCGAGAGAACCCCCCATCAGGAAGTAACTGGCAAACTTTCACACATGCACCAGTGGGGCTTGAACTCATGCCGGTTCAGCAGTGTGAGGCAAGCGATCACCAGCGAAATGCCTTAGACCACTCGGCCACCTAGGGCCCTTGGGAGAACGGAGAAGCACAATGGTGTGTTCAGGTAAACGACACACACCACATAATGATGTTAACCCTGGATTATCTCCCTTCATCATGATAGCAGGGTTTTATAACTGCCCTAAATGGTTGGTGCAAACATAGGTTTTATCAGTATTAGTTTGTGTACATGATCATGTTAGTTGGGTTGGGAGTGGCTAAAATAGGACCCCGCATGACCGAGCTAAACCAGGCTATGTAAACTTCACTGAATAGCAAGTACACCCTGCAGTCATTCAGCGAGTTCTGTATACAATTCAACGCATCAAGCAGCAATCAGACAGTGGGAAGCATGCATACAACAAGACGGTCAATGAATCAATATAATTGCTTCATGAACCCAATCTGTCTCTGTCCTGTGGTCATACCAGGTACATGTAACCTTGATCTAAGTAATACGCAAACTATTTGGATGTCTGCAGGGTGCAAATCCAGCTCTGGGTAATTTACGTAGCCTAGTCTAAATACTATGTACAGGATATTAATATAAGGTGAATGTGCCCTAGCAGGGATGGGAAGAACAGAAATGTGACAATAGGTAATCAACCCAAACTCCAAAAGTTGTGGATATATTAATTAACACCAGAGTGATATTATTCTATTTTTCAGGCATGTCTGGAATACTGAAACATTATAATATGTATGAGCATGTCATGTACACAATCATGATAGTAGTGTGTTTTATTGACGTCATATGTGGATGGAGAACTGAAATGAAAGGAGTCGTTATGTTAACAAATGAAAAGCTCCCCTCTAGAGGTCTTCGTTAGTAGGCCAAAAACTCATCTCTTTAATTCCGCACAAGAAGCCGTGTTTCTTACAGCCAAATAGCCAAGTTTTATATTGTTCATGCTCAGAGTCACTAGTGACGTAAATCAGCACTTGAAATTGAGCTTAAATGCTTCCGTTTGTTTTTGGCCTTTTTGGGTGACCCCTTGAACCGAAATAATATTTTGATGTAATATCAAGGTAGATATGTTGAAATTGATAAGAGTAGATTTTTTTTGGTTCAAGGTGGCATATTTGAGATATGAACAATTCCATGATAAAATGTATACGAAAGAGCCAAAATTGATGAAAGCCCAAATATAATTTCAAATGTCAGATGAAGAAGTTGTTTGTCAGTTTTGTCTCTACATGAAAGCATTAACAATATCAAACATTTTATTTTATCTGTCCCAAACCCAATTTTTGTGCAGAATTAAAAAAAACAAAACAATTTTTCGGCTTTATTAACATGACATCTAACAGTTTCTCGTACGTTACCATAACTGCTCCTTTATTTCGTCAGATGTGCATTTCCGAAACATTTATCTGTGAACCGATTCAATCCGCCAAAAACCAGTGTGACCAAATTGTACTTTGTTCACCTTCAAGCATATCAAGATACTCAGATTAGCTCGACTAAGGAAAGTGGAGGACAGCCTAAGTTAATGTTATCATAATATTATGATGTGACCTACTTAACCTTAAAATTATTCTAGGTTGAGGTCAGTTGTTTAATTCAACAACATGAATTAGGCTAGACAGATTGAGTTCTCAAAGAGAGTCTTATTAGAAAGTCTGTCTATCCTATTCACATTAATCCATTTTTATGAAATTCTAGAAAGAAATGCAATGCTATCAAGTGTGTCCAGAGTAAGACCAAAATAGTAATTTGTTTCTGGTCAAAGACACAGTGAAACCTGTGTATACCGACAATGCTTGGGACCAGATCATAGTGTCTGTTTTGACAGGGTCCTGGTTTATCAAGGTTCAAAATACTATATATTGGGACAACAGATAATGTCAGTATTTAAAGGTTGGTCGGTTTACCCAGGTGTCAGTATTCACAGGTTTCACTGTACTTGGAGAAAGTAGTACGGTAATGCTGCATTTGTTTTCATTTCTATCTTCATCTTCTATTTGAGAAGAGCCTTGATTAAAAGACAGTGATATATACTAAATTAAAGTGTGTCTTAATTTGAACAGTTAAAACTTCAGGCATCTGCAAGGAGAAATTCTGCAAACATTCTACAAATTTAACTAACAGACACTAAACTATCTTTTCAGTTTCTGAGATAAATCACATATCGATGCCACAGTATTTAGCCCCATTTGACATAAAAAAAAAATTTCTGCTAGTCTAAATTTGAAATAGGGTACTCAAGGTAATCCAGTACATATGGATGCTGTGAAACTTACTCAACAGATTTTGTCATCTCTACTTTAACACACAGCCTGTATAGCATGTATAGTTGAATTTCAAATTCCAAAGAGGATAAAAGTGAACTTCTCAGTGTTTCTACATGGCTAGTCAAGCTATCCCGCTGACACCATCAGTAATGACACTGATTTAACCATGGACTATGAGGACCTACCTGTTTTTTGGTCTGGGCCTGTTGCGATTCCGCCAAATTTCATCACAGTCCCTGGAGAAGTGACCTTTCTCCCCACACTGGTAACATCGCAGGTTTGGGTCGAAACTGCGTCGTTTCCTTCCTCTAGTGCGTGGGCGAGCATATGACACACGTATTCTTCCACCAGAAAATGTCCTTGGAAATAAAGATACCATCAATGTTATCATGGCTACAGTGGAAGCTCCACGAAAAGCTTCAGTAATGTAGCGACTAATATAGCATTTCAACATGTAAGAACCAAGTTGTGACTCGGCATACAAGCTTGAAATTAACATGTTCTACTTCCTATCCTTGATATTAAATCTGGTTAGTCCATGTTAAATCAATTCCTTGTTTTATTGACCATAATGCTCTCCAAAACCAAAGCGGGTAAATGGTCAACACGCTAACACGGATCACATTTTCAACACAAAATTAAACTTGGTGGTATCAATGCATTTCTAATTTCAACTGAATCAAACATCAACCTACTACATTTTCTAGTACATGTTTTCCTAGATAAATAGACACAATATGTACCAATTTGTGTCATTCACAAAAATTATACACTATATATTGTCCAAAACCTGCAATATTATAATGCAGATTCTTAAAAACACTTTCAGGTAGGTCTTAATTATTTGTGTTGTAAGCTGAGCGGTCCAATTTGGGGCTGACCAATCCAAGTGGGCAGGGGAAAAGAAACAAGGAATAGACTTAACATGGCTTAGGCTGTCCAAATTTGAAACAGGGCACTAAAAAGGCATCCCAGGAGCCCTCCCCTCCGACCCAAAATTTAATGACAATGCCTGTAATCACATGTGAACAGTGTGACTAACGTCACAGGACCTACGAAGTAGGGTAGGCATCAGGACTCCGATGCGCACTGAACTCTTGGACTCCCAGTTGAAGTCCTGCCTATATTGAGATGGGCAAGGCCCAAGTCAGAGTCACCAGTACTTTTCATCAAAAATCACCAGAAGTTTTCATCAAAAGTAGGTCAGCTCAGTACTTGCTGGTAACAGTCCCCTAATGCACCTTCATGCCAAAAATCAAGGTTCTAATGTCAACGGTTCTCCTTATTTTGCCGACGAAAGAATTCGGAAGGACTCATTACCGGACAATTTGCAAATGTTAGCCTACTTCGTAGGAATAAAATTGTTCCAAGTCCACTAACATTCAAGTTGAATGTTATGTCAATTGATTGGGATGTCAGAAAGGCTGTACGTGTACATTAATATGGGATCCATTTTTCAACAATTCCAGACATTTACCAGGCCTGTGCTGTTATGATAAGCGGTAAACCCTATTCTCCTGGAAGTCTCCTAATTTCAATTTTAGAAGAACCTTTATGGGTAACAATAATATGCAATTGTTACCATGTATTTAACCCTAAAGCACTGGTTACAGGTTACCATAGGTTACCCATTTTATAATCATGGTAAGTTAACCTTCAACAAGTTTCCTGAGAAAATATTAAGCACAGGCATGTTTACCCTTGTTATATACATGATCTGCCCCATCTTCATTTTATCCAGCCAATTTCTACGTTCCCACTTCGAACCTGCCTTGATTTATCTGACCCCTTCAGTGTTCAAAATCCAAGGTGTAAATTTCACCTACTAACGACAGAAGAACCAATCAGAATGTACACATCGATTGCCAGTGAAGTCACATAGAGTGAAATCATCCTCAGACTCTATTAGTGGCATCTTTCCTCCTAATAAGGTGCCCACTATTTAGGTCAGCCAATCAATAACGCTCTTGTGCGACATTTCGAATTTCAAATGTTTTCGAGGTCAGCGACGTCTCGTGCCTATTTATAAGTTATTTGAACATTGAAGGGGTCCAGATATATGAAGGGAAGTTCGAAGTGGGAACGTAGGAATTGACTTGATAAAATGAAGATGGATCTGCCCACACCACAGGAACTATTGTGATAGCTCGAGGCGATGCTTGCTATGGTAAACATTTTCTCGTGATCCTCGCATGCTTAGTATCAACCGATGTTTTGTTATCAATTCTAGTCAACTCACTTGCCATCCATTTCCTTAATGGCATCATCCGCATCCTCTTTATACTTGTAAACGATGAAAGCAAAGCAGGGAGGGTTTCTGGCTACCCATGTATCTGATATCCTACCAAACTTCT